>QOCX01003439.1:4173-17562 GCA_005959815.1 Sarcophaga bullata | reverse complement strand
TTTTGCACGTTTTGAAGAAGAATTTAAAGTGTTCCTAGCAAATGGTGTGAGAAAATGAGAGTCTGTATTCTTAGCTATTATTTGCTACCAAATTTTTTGAGAACTGATGATATATAAGCAAATTTTTAATGATTTAAGCAAAGTTTTAAGCATTTAAAGTTAATTTTCTTAAATATTTATAAGTGGGCGTGGCAAATATAATAACATTTATACGGAACACGTTTCTGTATTTAGTTCGATACCAAATTCATAAAAATTACTGCACTACTGACAGAGTTCTAAGAATTAAATTAGTTTAGTATTCACACACTCTCACATACAATATACATACATAATTGGCCATTACAACCCTTCAGTCAGGATTACGGCCTAGCTTCTCATCACCACTTAATTTTATACATGGTGGCGGGACCCCCTACCGAGTTTAAAGTCGACTCCGAACGCACAGATTTTTTTGAAGACTTTTCCATGGCACATTTTATTTACTCTCAGAGTTTTTGCCAGAACATTCTGCTGAGGAGGAAGGTCGCCGAAGAATATTTTTTCCTCATTTCCGTCTTTCTGATGTCTGACCGGCCATTCGAAACCCTGGCCTTTCGTCTACATAAGCCCAACACACATACCTACTAGCCTATGGCACACTTCTCTCACATACAATATGTCGTACTTATATATCTACGTTATGCTAAATGCCTTCCAACAAACATACACAGAACATGCATCATTGAACGTATAGTTAAAGACACTCGAATACAAAGCGGACACTCAGAATAATACCTTCTTCCTGTGTGAGAAATAGACCCATGCCGATGTGTTCAATAACTCTACCCTACACTCTAGGAGTACCGAATCAAGCGGTTATAATGGCAACTTACAATATGTTGCCACGGCTAATCTAGTGAAGTACGGATAAAGTTCGCAGAAAATTTAATGAAAATTTCTTCATCAGTTTAGCCATATTGTTTCTTCCAATTTTAATTTGAAAGTGTTTTATTTTTACAAGTTTGTTCAGTTCAGTGTTTTTATAATCAGAATACTTACCGATATTCTTCATTACCTCAATTTTCTTGGTTTTCTGTTTCTCTATAAACTAAGAAAAAAATTGGAAATCAAACTCTTAAGTCACATCACACTGACTTAAAGAAAACACACATGCACACATGACATCATCAAATACATTGAAAATTTTTAAGAATTTACTCTGACTGATGCACACTCAATTAAACCAGCTGCCAAGGCAGTAGTCAGCCATTCTACTCCTAGAACTTCTTGTTAGTTTTTCTGCTTTTGTCTGCTTGTTTAGGTTTTTTTTCCACGAATGTTTTTAATATCCAAGGAAAATATCATTGATTTCTTAAAAAGAAATAAAAAAAAAACTGTGGAATAAAAGAAATTGAAACTGCAAATAAGAATTGAACTAAAAACAATAGAGAATACAAGAATTGCATTAGGGTATCCCTGTGTTAAGAAATGTATTCCAGTATCGAAATCTAAACCAGTTCAGTAGCTTATGTTTGTTAATTTATTGAGTTCTCTAATTTACTGGTTGCATTGGTACAGTAGGTCACAAACATTTGCCGAATTTACCTTTTCTTCAACTAAGGCACGGAACAAGAAAATGATGCACTGCATGTGGTGGTACAGACGCAAAACACAATCTTAGAATCACAACGATTTACAATTCTTAATTCGATTTAACAACAACTAATGAAAACTGAATTGTTATCCCTTTGCAAAGATCATAACACATGAACAGAGAGAAAAAGAAGAAAGAGAATGAACACATTTTACTTCATCAAAACAAATGGAAAAAGAAACTCTGGATAAAAGCCGAGTTAAAACGAAGTGAATGATAAAAGTGCAACATTCTACACCCTTTAGTCTCGTTACTTAAAGCAAGACACTTGAGAATCCTTTTGATTAAAATGCTGGCAATGGATTTTCAGCAAGAATCGTTGTTTTACTTGCGTTGAACTTTTCAAAATGGGTGTTTAGCAAACGCTGCTTAAAGCAAATAAAACTCGTCAAGAATGCTTCATTTTTACAAAAGAATTTTTATTTTTACTTGTGCGCGTAGGTGTTTGCATTACTGATGCGGCTTCGCTGTTTAATACGTGACAATTGAAACTCTTCTTTAATGTTTTGGTTGGATTGACTTTAAGAAAGCAAAATCAAACAAATCGTAAAAAAATTGAAAACAGAATCAAGTAAAGATACGTGTTTAGTCAAGATGTTACAGTGATTTTAGCCTTAAAGTTAACAAATTATGTTTGAATATAACAAAATTAAAATTAAGTGCATAGGATTAGATTACCCAGTATATTCATTTGGTGTTATTCCTTCCATTTATAGGAAATTTGAAGAAAACCACAGTGAAGTATCAAATTAGTTCTCCTTTTTTTTAAATAAATTTACGAGAATTTTTTGTAAAATCTGTTGTTGAACTAATAAAAAGGATCCAAATTCTGTCCATGAGTTTTGTGTGAATAAATTTCAAATAATTGCAGGCCTTTAATCAACAAGCAACTACTTGACCCCTTACATGGGCTCCTTACCGGTTATATTTTAGTCACATTTTAAGTACTTCTTCAGTAATGAGTTCGTGGCACAACAATAAGTTTTCACAGATCTTTTGTTTGCACTTTTTTCATTTCTTTTCATAAAATTCTTTCATTGTTTTATATCCAGTCGCAAAAAACTGACTATTCTAAATTTCTGCTATACGAAGGCTGAGCGAGAAGTTTAAGGAATAATTTAAAGTAATATTATGACAATATGGCATTGATTTCATGGATATTCTTCGATTTTATATCTTAGATAATCAGAACAAAAGGAAAACTACGCGTGATTGTAGCAGACCCCAAAAATGCCCTCCTACATAAGAAAACAATTTAAATTCGTTGTTAGTGTTACACTGAGGAGGGATCATATAACTAAAGAGAAAAATGCAAAAACACCAGCTTGAAATTCGTTGTTAACCATCCTTTACCACCTATTCTTGCATCTGTGTCGGCTATATTCAAGCACAAATTTCTCTGGTTTTAAAAACGGAACATCAAGTGTAAAGGAAAAAAATAAAAACTCTGCTTTGAACGTTGTTACTACTGCAGCTGCTTTGTCTGGTAAGGCAAAGAAGAGCATAGTGGTGGCATTACTAGTAAAATAATTTTATTTTTGTTTTTCTCCTGTTTTCTTTATTCTCCTAGTACTTCAGTTGCACTAGTTAACGAACCAACCATACACCCCAGCAGCAGTTGTATCAAAATCTAATGTTTAATACACCTACTCTCCACTGGTCGATCATAACTTTGAAACGAAAACAAATTATAAAAAAACACAGCCAAAAGCAAAACACAGAAACAACTTGAAATTGGTCAATTGTGACAAAGCCAAGAGAAAATAGAAATATTTGTACAAATTATTAACCATTTATGCTTCTGTTAAATTATTGTTTTTACTTTACTTTTACTTTCTTTACATACTTCGCTTTTTGTAGAGTATTTGGTTTATTTGTGTTTTAGCCAAATGGAATCCTAAACAATTTCTTAATTTCAAGCGTTTCTTTTTTTTTGTTTTTTTTCTAGAAACACAAAATCTTTAGTAAATATCAACAAAGTATACTGAACAGCTTTCAATGAAATGTGAACGCCATTACTTTAAATTGAATGTGGAAGGATTAAATTTTAATGGTTTTATATGAATTGTATTTTTATGGTTCAAACGCTTTGGCAAAAAATTCATTCAAATACATTCAAATATATCATATTGTCACTTTATGTATGGTCACCCTTTTAGAAAATTAATGAAGGCGTGTAATCATACCTTTAACATTTCTTTCTTTATGTCTTTAGAGACTGACAGCAATAGGGCTAATATAAATATGAACTGATTAACCATTTTTTGCTTTTAAATATGATAAAAGAATTATGGTTCCCTATTAGAGGTATTAACTCCATTAACTATATATTGGTCTACTGTATATTGGTCATTATTAGTACGATCTCTCTCCAAAATTCCGTGCCAATACAGATTTTTGTTACAAAATCCAATTGTGATCACATCTTGTGCATATGTTATAGTATCCCAGCGAAAGTTTGTACTGTAATACGGATGTGGTAGCACTTTGAAACTCCTCATTTTCTAACTTTATATTTTGCAGTTATACAGGCAGTTTACCCGTAAGTCATTTCACAATTAATTATCATTCATATTATTCCATTCAATGCATATCCATTCGGGAATGATTTTACGTAAGTGAGACCCTTAATTCAAATTTCTATCCCGGTCCCAGTCAATTTTTTTTCATTCTCTATAATGATTCAAATCAAATCAGTCATCTCTTAGCTTTAACTCAAACCTTTATCTTTGTTCTTCGATTGAATCATCATGTGGAAACCGTCTTGAATTTCGGACTTGAATTGTCTGCAAATGAGTTTCATTAATCTACAGTAAAGTTTGACAAAATATTCCATTATACATCTTCACATAAACCAATCAGTACACAAATAAATAAATTTAAAAATAAATTTAAAATAAAAGATAAAAATTTATTTTTCCCTTTAAAGTTCAAACTTTTTTCCCCTTAGAAAAATGGACTTAAAAAAATCTGTTCAACAAACCTCTTATTTCGATAAATTTCTGTTCGGAGTGTTTGACATAAAATTCCAAAACATGATGATAAGCATTAAACTTAACCAATCAATACCAACTATCCTTACAAATAACTGGAAATGATTGCATTTATGTAATGGCTGACGTGATTGTTGAATGCATGCATGGATGAATGGATTGAATGGGATGTGGCTGGGAAGAGCAGCCACTTCAGGCTTACATGCAGAAGCACATTTTGAATAATTGAATGAAAAATGAACAACAACACTGTTGCTTGTTGATCGTTAGTTGGTATTTCTAATGTTTTGATGGTTAAGCCGAGCAACTATAACCGTTGATTAGCTGTTTCGTATTTTTGTAATTATAATTAAAGTTATAAAAAAATATTGTTGGTTTTCTGTCAATTCTTTGTTTAGTTTCGAATTGTGGCTTTTGCAATTCAATACAATACGGATTTTAAAAATTTCAATAAATATGGGAGAATTCTTTTCTAATTTTCTTTATCCATTTTGTTGAGTACCAACACGCAATAATTTGTAAATGAACACATGTCATAATTGTCAGATTATGTCAGGTTATAACATACACCACAGGGTGCTTTGACTTAGAACGCTACGGAAATGTCTGAAATTAATTAATCGATTAAAATGGATTATGTTGGCTATGAATTTTTAATAAGTAACTTATGTTTGAGTTGCTTAATTCAGCCTCAGAAGTACACCCCCAGAAATAAATCGGAATTGGTCGCAGGATTGTGGGGTTCAGTTCTTATCAGCCCCAAGATTATGGAGAGTAAACTTGGCACAAATCGCTTATGCAGAATATTCAATGTGGTAGTATCCAGATCATCCCAATCATGAGTAAAAAGCAGTAGGTAAAACATAATCTAACAGTCGTCAGTTAGTGGTGATGACTTGGCCAAATCGGTCATTCTTCAAAGATATATAAACCGTTGGCGCATCAAGTTACATTTAGCAATGCTTTGGACGTCATCGGTCACAATGAATTCGGTATCGGTTCAAAATTTTAACATTTTTATTTGTTAACCAGATTTCAACTTCAGAAATGGACCTCAAAGCTGAAGATGGATTTTTCGATGAATATTAGGATCAGTGCCATCTGGTCCAGAGTCATTTACGAACACCACGTGCAATATCTTATTTTGTATATTGATTTTACGCGTACCAACTCATGTATCGACACCAAATTCTTCATCCTGGGCATTTTCATTCAGACTAGTTCACTTACTTAATATAGTATGAAAAAATTTTTTTGCCCATGTTTAATACACAATTATTCCAATTCATTTGTGTAGTACTTAATAAAGATTCAGCATAAAGTAGATACAAGTACTTGTACATTCGCCGAACTCATCTTCTCTACGTACACATGTTGTACTGAAATCTCCGACATAAATGGATTGTGCCATGGAAGCTTTTATGTGAATATGGTTGTGGTAATATGTTGGAGTGTTTAGATATTTAATGATAGCCAGTTATGACACTTGGTTCAAATGTATCTTTATATTATATTTATACAATGCATATAACTACGCACAGTTTATAAAAGCATATACATGTATACAATGAAAAATATATTGTATAAGGAAACTGCTTTGTTGCTGTATGTATTATGGCTCGAATTTATTTAATGTTTCTGTATAATTTGGCATACTTATACATAAACTAGATTTATAGGCACACACACCAATACAAATTGTTCGTTAACAACACTGTTAAGATTTCTTTGTTACGATATTAATTTCAAAATGTCTTAATATTAAGATGGTCTTTTCATTGTAGAATAGAGCTTATGCCTTTTATGTTATAAATCTGTAATATTGTATTATTAATTCAGGCAGAAAATATCATTCATATTCAGTCATTCGACTTTTGAACTAAGCTAAAAAATTATTTGTTTTTAAAGTGAAATAAAGACAATAGGGACCATCAGCAATGGGCATTGTCGTGTGCGTTAATTTTACGCATAAGTGGCGGTACCAACAGATTAAAACTCGACTCCGATAGATGGATTTTTTAGAGTAACTTGTCATGGCAATTTTCATTTACTCTCAGAGTTTTTGGCCAAAAGGAAGTCTGCAAAGAAATATTTTTCATACTTTTGATCGAAATCGTATCCTCAAAGCTAATAAGTCAACACACTACATTCTATACTACGGCGAATGAATATATCATACAAGATCATATTCGTTCAGAATATACTGGCAGTACAATTTGCTTGTTACTGAACTCCATCTGTTCAAAATGCAAAATTTTTTATTTTTCACTTTACATGCCCTTGAAACATTAACATTAACATTAACATTAGAAAACTTCAATAAGGGTTGATTGTTGTTTTTCCTTTTCCTTATTACAAAAGAAAAACAATGGCTTGTTTAAAAGCAATAATGTTCGGTTAACTGATATTTCAATAATATTTGGCTAAAATTACTTCGAAAAGTGTTGGTGCTTTTCTTTATTGAAAGTGATTTGCAAAATTTAAAATAAAAATATTTTCAGCTGTGTTTCATTGGAAATGAGGTAAAAATTTACATGCAGATTAAAATTCTGACACAAGAATGTTTCCCCTAAACACATTCACGTTCCACACAATAATAACAATATTGTAGTCAGAAGAATAACGGCAAATTACCGGTTTTAAACCCCCAGAAGAAATCTCTAATAAAACAAAATTAAAAAAAATATGTCTTTGCGTGACCTTCTTTCAACAGATTTTCTCAGAAAACGACTATTAGTAGTTCTACACAAGCAAATATATGCACGACAGACCTTTTTATGATCGTCCCTTTATATGTATGAGTGATATTTTAATTTCTAAACCCAAACAAAACAAGAATTACTCATACGTACCAGGGTGAGTTGTGGTATTTTAACTTAGTAGACAAGCATTGCGATACTTCTAAAGCTACGATATACAAAATGATTGGTAATTGCTACGTTTATTTAAAAGTGAATAATAAAAATTAATTTTCGAAATTTAGATTTGTTTAATATTTTTCTTTCTTCCCCTTTGTATCATTCCTACAATATTATCATTGTAATGTCTTTAGTTACACCCTGAAGGTAGCCAAAAATGTTTAAGCACCATTATCACATTTCATTTCATTGAATGCCTTCACACTTTATTGTTACTGTTGTTTGTATTTTATTTTCTGGCTTGTATTATTATATATCATATAGTATAATTAGCTAACTGTTTTTGTTGTTTGTGGCTTTCAAAATAGATACTACAGAAGTCAAGATTTTTCTTATTAGTAATCATATTCTCCTCTCTCGGCAGTTTTGTGTTGCCTTTTGAGTAAAATTAACAAATGTTTGTTTAAAATCACTTCCCCTTAATTAATTAATGTTGAGTATCAGAGAGTGTGCTGTGATATGACGTGATGTGATTGACTGAAGAAGACTAAAAGTTTGAGAATAATCTTAAAAAAGAAATTCTAAGGAGAGGAATAAACCTGTTAAGTGTGTTATCATATCAACACAGGACTACGGTAATATGTTAAGAGAAAATCAAAATATTTTGATTGAAGTGAATAGAAGGAATGATTAAATGAAAAATTTGTTAAGCAGTTAATTGACTTTCTGTAGAGCAGTTGAAATATTTTAGTTAACTGAGAGGAATTAAAATACTTTTTAACAAAATTACTTAACATTCTTTCATTAATTGTAATAATTACTCAAATTGACATTTTAAATGAAAGGGGATTAACTTTAAGAAAATTTTGTTAATAATTTTTAAATAAAGTTCTTCTCATTTTAAATGCCCTTTTAGTAACTTTTCTTGTGTATGTTTTTAATTAATTTAATAAATGCTTTAAAGGACATTCTATTTGCATATTAAAGGAAAAGATTTCCCCTTTTATCAGGGTAGTATATTTCTTCAAGCACTTTGCCAACAGTTTTAAATAATTTTTATATACACATGCATACATAATTGGTCATTACAATTCTTCAGCCAGGACTACGGTGTAACTTCTCACATCACTTATGATGTGTGTGTTAATTTTAGACCTAAGTGGCGGGACCCACAAGTTTAAAGTCGACTCCGAAATACAGATTTTTTAGAAACTATCTCTGGCAAAAATTTGTTGAGAGGAAGTCGACGAAGAAACATTATTCATCTTTCGTTTTGTTGGATACGCAATGGATACACAGTGTTTACTAGACTACGGTGACTTCAAGCTCGATTAAATGTTTATGCTGGTTCAGTTTTTATTTGTCCTATTCCTGTGACAAAGACATCGGTAATTATTCCACAAGATTATGAGGTTAATAACGATAAGCACATCACATTGTAAATAAGCCATGGAAATGATGGAAAAGTAGGCAATAAAATGCAAGAATTGTTGAACAAAAGTTTACGAATCAAAGCAACGTATTAGAATGATTAATTTAATTCAATACAACGATATGTATAGGTAGCTTTAGATATCCCAATGCTTCTGTGAAATTAAAAACAAACCAAATACCCTGGTGGTATAGTAATTTTTAAAATTTTGCTTTAAGAATAAAGTATCATCATACGTATCCCCTCAAGCTGTATTGTTCGGGGCGTTTTGGAAGGTCTGACGTAGCATTCTGCATACGTTCGTCGTTAGAGCTCAATAGTTATATTAATGTCTTTTTCTATTGCAGAAATATTTTATGTCTTTCGAATGCCTTCAAGCACAAGCCTTCACTAAATCTAAAACCAACACACTGTGCTACATAGACTACTACACGTTATTATATACAGCAAATGATTAAATATATTTAATCACTACTTTCTGAATATATTTTTCTAAGTATACTGATAAATGGAAAAGAATTACCGTACCTTTACCATGTCGTTATGTTGAGAGGAGCGATAGCCAGCGAAGCAATAAACTCCTAGACACAAACTTAAACTTAAGATTTTAATCTATCCGTAACTCTAATAACGGCAATGCCGAGAGAGAGACCAAGACGAGAAAGGTCTCTTTTAATATAAACAGGCTATTGGCTGCTGGCTTGCCTTAGACATCTTGTCTAATCCCCTCTAATGCTCCTTCGACGCAACAACCCATAAGAACTTCTTTTATGCAATACCATCCCTTCTTGTCTTTGTCAATTCTCTGTGCTTTCAATGAAAATGAAAAAGATTTCCCAGAATAGTCTACCCCATGTTGCTTTTGCTCACCGCGTGCTGGGTGCGTATTAATGATATTTTACAATCTGTATGAAACTTTTCTTAATGTAATTACGATTTAACAATCCAATCGAATATTTTGATTAGTACAATACCAAACAATGTTCTTTTCTCTTCTCCTCCTTTTCCATTTAGATCAGGACCGACAGCGCTGTTCTCTCTAAAACCTAAACACAAAAAGAAAAACATATTGTTACCGCGAGAGCTGTAATCAATAACCAATTCCAAATTGTCTTCTAATGGTTTACGGAAGTCATCTTTTTTTTCTTTTTTCTTTTTGTAATTCTCAATAACACAATGTTACTTTCCAAGCACCTTAAATACTATCCCTTTCAAGAGCGATTGTACTCAAATACGTTTTATCCCAACAACATTCATTCATGCAATTAGTACACTGCAGCTTGACTCTGGCCCTCGAGCCACTAACTTTTCTAATCAACTTTCTGCAGCGCGCTGTTCACATGGACTTATCTCCGGCGACTATAATCTTTCATTATAAGATTTTATAAATTATGCGTTGAAATCTACAAGAAGCTATCATGTTAAAGATCAATGGATCTTGCTTGAGCCACAATTCTACAACCCTAGAAGTGTGGTGAAGGAATTTGCTTCAAACGACCATCATATAATAACTTTCTCAGAAACTTGTTCGTTCAATAGCAGAGAAGAAACAATGTTTGGTCTATAAATGCCGTTAACATCTGTGTGAGAGATGTTTAGGTAACATTTTTAAATCATTTGAAAAGAGGCAACTTTGTAAAATTTATTCCATATTTAATGCTGCTGATGTTTTTAAGCATAAGAATTCTATTCTGATTTGATTAAAATAATTTGTCCTACTGTTCTCGAGAAATCTATGTACAAAATGACAATTGTTAGATAAAATAGCGAAATTTATTGGACTTTGTTTTCAAGATTTAAAAATAATTTATAAAATCTTTGTTTAGGACTATATTGTTTACAGAAAATCTATTGAAAAGACATTTTATCAGAAGACTAAGATATTTATGTTTGCAAAAAATTTTTTATGTATTTAAATCAGTTTACAATTTATTAAATGAAATACTTATTTTATGTATGCAATTAAATAAATCGTAGAAATTAATTCAGTTTTTAATGACACATTAAATAGCACTGATTTTATTCTTTCTTTTTTTTTTGCACTTAAAAACAAATGGAAAATTTTTATTAATCATTATTAAAATATGAATTATTTATTGCTTATAAATTATTTAAAAATATTGCATTAAAAAAATGAAAAAAAAACAAAAAAAAAAAAATATTTTTTTTTTTTGGAATTTCATAAATAATTTATTTTTAACACATTTTCCATTTACATTTCAATTGTGTTTTTTATTAATCGTTCTTTCAATATTTAATTAACATTCGTTACAATTTCATTTTTCTTCTTTCAAAATCAAATTTAATTAATTTTTTTTAAATAATTTATTATGCTTTTCAAAGTTGTGATAGAAAATAATTTTAAGTGCAGCATAGTTTTAGTATCAATAGTGTTATAAAAACTAAACAGTGTTACTTTTTCATAAAAAGTTAAAACCTGTGGTTTGTTAAAAAAAAAGTTTATTTAATTGAACTTTTAGTGAAAGAGTTCAATGACAACAACAGGTTCCTGCCAACGCAATGCCTATTCATTAGGGGTATAACTAAAAATTAAACAACAATCACTATAAGAAAAATGTAAATAAAAATGCAACTAAATACCAAAATTTAGGAAACTAAACTACAATAAATGCCTTTAGCGTTTCAAATAAACATTTCCTTTCAAAAATATCTAGTGCCCAAAAGAATTTCCAGAACTAATTTAAAAAGTAAAAAGGGAAAACAATTTTCGTACTGTGAAATTATATTTCTTCCTTTACCATAGATTTTGGGACTTGTTTGACTGGTTCAGAAAATAGTAAATAATTAAAAAAATTTTTTCAAAATTTTTTTCACCCTATGCATTGGCAGGTGACTTTAGAAAGGGAACAGAAGAAAACAATGGACAAAAAGGCAGGCAAATAAAAAATCAATATTTATTCACACTTTATCCTTGAGCATATGAATTAATTGAAAATGTAATCCTTATGAAAAAATTTACTTTATTTGCTTACATTTTATTAAAAATATAAAATTCAATTAAATTTAATTGATTTGCAAAATACTACAATATATGGACAATAAAAAAAAACATATTTAAAGAATTTTTTGTTGATATTTTCGATTCATTTCAGCAAATATGCTAAAAAATTATTTTATTTTCTTTGCAACATGTATGTATACCTATAACAATTGATATAGAATTAATAAAATATTTATTACAAATAAATTACTTATAAATCTACTACACGGGACTCTGTTTAAAACTTCTCCATTTTTCAGCCGTCGCCTGTAGTATCAGTGTTATTACAAACTGTTTGAATTTATATTTCTATTGACTGGACTGCACTGAACGTCCTTTACCTGTAATGTAAGACTAAACAATAAAAAAGTTACTTTTTTCTTACTTTGAGGTTGCATTTGTAATTGAATTGTATTTTTTAATTGAAATCGCAAAAGTTAAATTTTAATGTAAAATTCAGTGTTCATCTCACATACTCTGGCTAAGTGATATTTGCCTAAGGAAGTGTGAAAAGAAATTAAAAAGTAAGAACAAATTAATCCATTTCACGGTGAACATAATGGGCCTAGTATGTAAGCAGTTTCGGTCTGTTGAATAAAATACGACTTTGTAAACTACCATCACTGGCGAAGAGCAATTAGAGTACTATCAGTACTGCTATATTCTCAGTAGTGTCTAGTAGGTAGTGTGTTTGCTTATTAGACATGAGGTCATGATTAAAACTATAGGTCTGACGTCTCCAACAAGAAAAGTGTTTTGTGCTATTAGAATTTTTAAATTGAAAATATTACTCATACGTACAATGGCGTTAGAGTTATTTGCTATCATACGGCCAATTCAATATATTACTCATACGTTCAGTGGGGTACTATTAAATGATTGAACTATACAGGCTTGTATAGAGTTTATTTCAAATTTAAATGGAATTATTTTATAAGAATGAAATAAGAATCAAACGTTTTGATTTTCTAATTTATAAATAAAATACTGGTGACTGTATTTAAAATAAATTTAGTTTACCTACTGGCAGGTAAGTAAAAATCAATAAAGAAATAAAAAAATAACAAGACAAATCGAAACGAATGAAATAGATTGATTATAAATTGAATTAGATACGTACTTATTAGTACGTACAACGACATTTGATTTCAACGAGATTGCGCTTTTGACATGGCATTTTATAAAAATTTCCTTAGGAAGTACTTTAAAAGATCTTTAATTTAAAAATTGTAAAGAAACATTTTTAAGCACAATATAGGCATCTATAC
Source organism: Sarcophaga bullata (assembly GCA_005959815.1). NCBI lineage: Eukaryota > Metazoa > Arthropoda > Insecta > Diptera > Sarcophagidae > Sarcophaga > Sarcophaga bullata. Next base: position 4,374 of record QOCX01003439.1, on the reverse strand, counting down.
ATCAACGTAGAGTATACCTATTGGTGACTGCCTTCATTGGTAAGAATTTTCCTTATTTATTCCATTTAAGCTGCTTTAAAATGCGAATAACTTTTTTTGTGTTGGCTGAAGAGTATGCACTTTGCTTTTATATCACTTTCATGTGTCACCTGCTGGCAATGTAATGTAATCTTGAGCTCATAATGTTAAAATTTCTAGTTT
>QOCX01003438.1:0-17565 GCA_005959815.1 Sarcophaga bullata | reverse complement strand
CGATGATGATAAACGATTTTGATAATGGTTTATGCTTCCAATGGGTGTCTATTTTCTTACAAAAAAAAAAAAGCAAGACCTGATAAGAATGTTAATGGCCTTAATGGTTGAAGATGAAGAAGAAGAAGAATAAGACATTTAAAAGGCAATAACAACAACCAAATGCAAAATGACCTCATGAACTTTAAATAATTGAAATTAAATCATAATGTGTGCGTATCTCAAACTCATTTTGAAAGATTGGAAAGGAAGTTGTATTAAGTTTTTGTTCAGTCCAAGTGTCTCTAGGCCATCCTGGAGGTCTATTTCTTTACATTTGCATTCTAAAGTTGTTCCACAAAAGCTATCGCTTTGCTTCTATACGCTCAACGCCATTAATATTCCATATTCCTTATGCTGTGCCTATCGTTTCCACCCCAAGCCCAAGAATGTTTAAATCCACACGCTCTTCTAAGATTGCCTCAATGTTATGGAAGTCTACAAGTGAAAAAGGGCAGACCACAGTAATTCGTTGTTCCCCTGAAATCAGCAGGTACCTCCAATAATTTATTCAGAAGCTAATTGGTCCTACACTAACCTATACTGCAGACACAGCCACCAACCATAAAAGGTCTTTCGTGCTTTTTTAATCCTATGTTCACCTGCAAACAATCGTTGAAAGCTAGCATCCTATCAATTTTTCCCCAAATAGAAAGAGGTAGGCCGAAAGCCATATTCAAACAACAATAATCCCCTTCTCCCAGAGAAGGATGAAATTCTTCCTTTTTTCCACATTCAATTGAGGCCGAACTGAAATGTGCGATCTGATCCTATTTGAACATTCTCCTCCAGACATAGCTTATACTCTGTCTCCTCCAGGACACGTAACCGAGATAAAACCGAGATCGCATGAGGTCCCGACAGAAGATCAATATGCCTTTCCTGCAATATATTCAGCTTCCTACATCATTGAAGAAAAGCGTAACTCCCAATGTAAGAAAGTGTTCTCAACAGTCCAGAGTTGGTTTGATTTTTGCCCTGTTAATTCAACAAAATGGCGCTGATCCAATAAAGTGTGCTATGGATACTGCACCACCAGTATGTCAGCAATTTTATTGCCCGCGATAGCGAAGTGGTTTCTTCTTCATAGGAGAGATCCCATTAACCCTTTGTCTTAGAACGCCTTTCAAGCGCCCTACCAAAGTGAGACCTTGAGCCTTACCAAAGTGGGACCTTATTGGTACACCTGAAACCGAACTTCTGCCCAGTTCATCTAAAAAAATGGTTCTGATGTAATAAACCCCAGAACGTCAGCAATTTCATTGTTATCGACCACGGATGTAAAACCTGTTCATCGCACTGAGTTCTTGAACTTTAGCTTACTTGTGAGCCACTATAATCGCAAGAATGGTTGGAAGTCTCCACATCAAGACTATTTGGCTATGAATCCTAATCAAGTTATTAGAACCTTAGCTTTCCTCTTAGCAGCTGATACATTCCGAGAGTCAGCAAGTCCTATTTACTTAGGATATAAGCGTGTAATAGTTCGAATTTCCTATACTTCAGTAGTACACAGTTGGTGATCCAACGATTCCGCTTCCTTACAGAAGAAACTGCAGGTACTAGCATCTCGGCTATACTTTTTTTCTGTACGCTGTATAAGCTTATAGCTGACATACTGACCACGAAAAGGCACGTAGGAGTTCTCAAGACAATATATCCTCATGATATTTGTGAGCCAAGAGAGAGAGCGGGTCCGATGAGAGTCTTTCCAGTTACAGTTTTTGTAAATAAGTTCTGCTAACTCAAGGCCAGGTTGTTGAGCATTCACTCCTATTATCGTCTTCACAGCAATTTTTTTCGCCAACATATCTGAAGGTGGCCAGTTAATTATGCTCAACAATGCCTCAGATAATGTAGTCCCAAAGAGCGCCTGCTATAATGATCGACATCATGTTCAAACTCAGTTTGAAGGATGCCTTTTTCACAAGTTGCTTTGATTACAAAGTCGTACAGTTGTGGGACTTCATATTGGTCTCCTCTAACGATAAAGAGCTTCTGGATTGTTTACTCATGTTTGTTGTCTAACAACACAATTCCATGCCTAGTTAAACACCCTATATTATCATGCAACCTTGAAACGTTTAGTTCATCTAATTAAAGCCCTGATCTTAAAACAACAACAAACAATAAAAAAACCTGTGTATTTATAACACACAAAATAAAATTTTTGTCTTAATTTTAAACCGGCTATAGGTCATCACATTACAAGTCATTTGAAGTCAAGTTTATATTTTTCTCTCTCTCTCTCTTCCACTGTTTATGTTAAAAAAAACAAAAACAAAATCAAATTGTCATGGCAAATTGCCATAAAAACAAACGTTTTTTTTTTGTTTAACGACAACGTTTTTAAAATTGTTTGTCGGTTTATTTTATTCAAACACTTTTGACAGTTGATGACGTTTATTTTCTCTTCTATTTTTATTTGAAACTTTTTGTTTTTGTTATTCTATTGCTGCCACAGTTTTTGTTTATTGTTTGCTTTTATTGCCAACTATTCATCGGTCGCAACTACAACTGTGGGTTCAATAACAATACGTCTCCATCAAGCAAGCACAGCATATACCTTAGTGCACTGCTGCAATAGTTTTTTTAATATTCGTGATGTAGTTGTTGTTACTTGTTAACACCAACCTCTCATTCTGTTTACTTCGCCCTAAGCAGCGCTGTTTAGAAAATGTTCAAATTCTCTGGACATACAGACTATTTATCATCGGTTTGTTATTCGTTACAATCAGTATTTCCTTCGTCTTTCCTTTGACCAGAGCAGTTTACTTGGGCAATTGGTTGTAATACTCTACGGGAATTTTTGTTGTTTTTTGTAACAAGCAAGCTCTCCTTGTGTCTGTTGCCTTCGCAGCAATACGGTTTCATACTATCCAGATTTTGTTGTTGTTGTTGTTGTTATTTATTATTGTTTTGTTATTTGTTACAATCACATTCCTCTCTTATTCCCCCCTTCTCCTAGTGTAGAAGGCAGCTTAGCACAGCAAGTGGTTTTAAAACTCTCGAGAGGTTGTTGTTGTTGTTTTTTATTATTGTTTTGTTATTTCTTACGAACACACAGTCTCCTGCTCTTCGTGTTCGCTTTGTCCAGGAGTTGTTCTTTTCAATTCATTTCGGTTTGTTTTGGTGTTTTTTTTTGTTGTTTTTTTTATTTAAAATTTGTTACAGTTGCCATGAAAATTGCATGACAAAATGTTGTTGCTTTTATTGCGGGCAATAACAAGCTGCAAAAAAGTTGCAGAAAATAATAGAAAAACAGCAAAAAAAAAAAAGAGAAAAGCAAAATTGAAAAAAATTTTCCTTTTAAGGCACTTTTGCGAATTTGAATAATTTGTTATTTTTTTCGAGTTAAAGAGAGGAGACAGAAGAGAGAGAAAGGTCAGTTTTTATGTGGTTCGTCTTAAATAGGAGCAAAGAAGCTCTTTCTTAATATTTGTAAAATCTTAGATTCTCGCTCTATAGGAAGAAAGATTCACAGGCTTAATTACAATCTTAAACTCAATGGCTGGTCTTTATTCGATTAGATGGGTGGTTTGTAGTCGGTACACACCTCATTGTGTTTCAGTTTTTCTACTACGAAATACCAAACGATTTTGCCAATTCGTGAATCAGTACGATTTAGAAAATTGGAATATTAAATTTTTACTCTGTGGAAAAGCAGTTTTTATTCGATTAATAACTGGTTTTATTCGATTAATAACGGTTTTTATTCGATTAATTACCGGGTTTGTATTCAATTAAATTAATAACCTCTTTCATTCGTTTTATTCGGTTAGATAATTCAATTGCATAAACGGTTTTTATTCGATAATATCGAAGTTTTTACGGTCTTCTTTCCCTACACAGACCGAATCGCTTTTAAAAAATTTCTTAATACTCGTATCTTAAATAATAATCAGTTTTTTTCCTTCGATTCAAATATTCGCATGATTTTGCTCGCTTGTCATAATTGCAGTTACCGTGGCATCACTACGATTATAAATTAGCAGGGAAAAAATTAGGATTGTCTCCATTTGCTTAAAAACACTATTTATTATTCGATTAATAATTGCTTTTAAATGTATTCTTAAATAGCTATTTAATTGGAAACTAGTTTCCAATTCGGTTTTATAATCCGGTTCTCTTATATTTGTAGTATATCATCAATTTTATTTAGACAAGGAGGATAAACGTGATATTCAATTTTATTCGCTTAAAAACCAGTGTTTCATTAATAGCCGTTTCAACGTTTGTAATTGAAATTACAATGCGGATTACGAACCGGATATTAAGTAATCTAATTAACGTATACAATTAAAATAAATAATCGATTATTATGCGATTGTAATAAGGACTCTTTTGATTTCAGATTAGATTTTTTCTATTTGAACTCTATACGGAACAGAATTTTTAAATAAACTTGATTTCGTCAAGAGCTCGATTTGTATTCGATTAAAAGCTCACTAGTGTTGTTCGATTTGCAATTTTTTTCTTTACTCAATCTACCTACAATTATCGCGAAATCAAAAATTTAGTGGGAAACTACGTTGTTATTAGAATTAAAACCGCCTTCTTATGGTATCCGGAAAATCCTGGTTTTTTTTTGATTCAAACAGCGTTTTCATCGATTAAAAACCCATGGTTTTATTCGATCAAGTTCTCATTTCTTATTCGATTAAAAACCAGTTTACAAATCGATTAAGAATTGCCGTTTATGCGATTAAAAAGACCATGTTTTTTATTCCATAGAAAAAACCGTTTTTTTATTCCAATTAATGTAAACAGCCATTTTTATTCAATTACCAACTCGGTGTTCTAATCGATTAAATCTGCGCTTATCTATTCGAATTAAACCCGGTTTATATTGTTGATAAAACATTTGTTTTAAAACTTGTGTCTTACGGTCGAACGGATGTGAGTTGATTACTGCTGAGGTATACTTTAAAATAATATCGGTTGTCGTTTTTAGAAAGAAACGCGTTTCGACCGGCTTACGCGCAAGAAAGTATACTTCCAGTAACTTGTTACATGAGATTTTGGTTCATTGCTTGAAGCCTTAACTATGGTCCTGTAACCATGTCTCTTGAGAGTGTGTCTTGGAAGGAATTGCTGAGGTCGGTTTTCGTTCATCACATTTAGCAGGTTTTGTTGGGTTTCTTTATACTCTACTTACTTGGATGGCTTTAATTTTATTATGCGCTTAAAAGCCACTGAACCAACAAATCAAGTTAACAACAAATGCTTCATGGATATCATTCCTTAACTAAACTTAAAGACTGGGGTGGCTAAAAAGCGAACAACAAAAACAAAAAAACGAAGACTCCGATGCTATCTCTAAGTCATGTAAACCACCAGACCAGCTGGGTTATTTTTGCGGTGTGAGTCTTTGAATTTTTTCTATTTTTGGGGGGGAAACAACACAAAATAACAACAACAGACTACCAAAAACTTGTATATGATAATTGGTGCATCCGAAGTCAGCTCTTTAAGCAAATTTCTATCGGTTTTTCGCTTCTATTCGAGAGCACAAGTGCACAGCCAAAAGAGGTTTGCGATAAATGGCAACAGCACATTAGCAGCGAGCAGCAACAGACCGTGTATGGTGGTTGTTGTTTATCAGAGGACGGAGCGAGAGAGAGCAGGGGTTGACCATTGTGTTTAAAACAATAATGGAGATACTTCAGTGTATGAGTCAGAGTTTGAAGGGTGTATACAGGCTGGCTTTTTGAATTTTGCTTCTGGGTGTTTTGAAAAGAAATTATAAACGGTTTTGGTAATGTTGTTAAGGAAATAGAGGAAAAAATGAAGTTTCTTTTAGTTTTTTTTTTGTTTATTCTTGGTGTTTTATTGTTTATTAGTTTTCCTTATGGAAAAATCAAATTAAAGTTAAAAAGCAAAGAAACTAATTAAATCAATTACTGCGTGGTTTAAATGGAGAAAGGGTAGAAGGAAAAAAAACCATAAAGATTCCTTTTTATTAAGATTTAAAGGCCAAGTATTCACCAAACCAAGGCAAAAAGAATGTATTTTCTGGCGAACACGGTTATAATCGATTCGAATCTTTTTGAAGACGGTTATGTGAAGAAATTGGTTTGTGTTGTAAATAAGTTTTTTGTTAAGAAAATTAAAATAATTTGTTTAATCATGATTTAGTTAATTCTTACCTTTTGGAAAAGAAATTTGTAAATCGTTGATGTTTGTATTATTTTGCTTTTGAGTTTTTGTTTTGACCCACATCATTGGGTGTGGGCTGGGTGCTGAGCCACGCGCTGCATGCCTTTATACTGAAGTATCTAAAAATAGAATATAAAAAATGAGGAGAACCAAAAATTAATAATAATTAATTAAATTAAATTTAATAGCTTAAAGCAAATAAATAATAATTAAGAGTAAACCCAAAACCAAAAATCACAAAAACAAATTAATCTACAAGGGAGGTTAAATTTTAAGGCATTATTAACAGATGATTTAACATTCATGACTCATTTCATTTCCTCAAAAATTTCTATTTCTTGAAATATTTTCCTAAAGAGTTTGAAATCTATGGCCATACAAGATACTTTTTTTAAATTTTTTTTTGAAATTTTTTATATGCGTTTTAATATTTTTACAAAAAACTCATAATTTGTTTATTACCAACAACATGTTGTTAGACAGACAATAGTAATTTAGTTGTTTGAAATAAATTTATGCCACTTTACCACTGACCAGCTACAAAGTTGTGTTGTGTAGGGTTTATTACTCTTCAAACAGACATCGGTTATTATGGCTTAACCAACCGTTCAAATATTTTTCAAAATCAAGAAAATTAAAAATTTTTTTAGAAAAAAAAAAAAAAAAAAAAAAAACGATTTCTATTTGTTAAAACCCGAGTTTTATTCGATCAATAACCGGCTATTATTCAATTAACAACTAGTTTTTGTTCGATTAGAACCAGTTTATATCCGTTTAAAAACCGGTTGTTATTCGATTAATAATTGGTTTTGGTTCGATTAAAACCAGGTTTCTATTGGTTTAAAAATCGCGTTTTATTCGTTTATTAACCGGTTGTTATTCGATTAATAACCAGATGTTATTCAATTAACGACTAGTATTTGTTCGATTAAAACTAGTATAAACTGGAATATTCGTTTAAAAACCGGTTCTTATTCGATTAATAACTGGTTTTTGTTCAATTAAAACCAGGTTTCTATTGGTTTAAAAATCGATTATTAAACGATTGTTATACGATTAATAACCGGCTGATTTTCGATTAATAACTGGATGTTATTCGATTAATAACTGGTTGTTATTCAATTAAAACCCGATTTCTATTTGTTTAAAAAACGAAAAAACATTTATTCGATTAATAACCGGCTTTAGTTCGATTAAAACCCGGTTTCTATTCGTTTAAAAGTAGTTTTTTTTTATTAAAACCAATTATTAAGTGTTTATTCGTTTAAAAGTTAGTAAGTTTTTTCGATTAAAACCAGGTTTTATTCGATTAAGACTCGGTTGTTATTCGATTTTTATTCGATTTATAACCGCTTTGAATTTGTCTGAGACCCGATCTGGGACCCTAGCTCCTACCTATTTCTGTATATGCACAATGCATTGAATTGAGTATTCAAGTTTTCACGACATATCGAAGTGTTTCGAACTATCTGAAAGCCTTAACGCCACACCATTAAGAACTGGCAGTCTAAACCCGACTGCTTTATATCTCCTATCGATTAAGATCATTTTCACTTTATCCATACTAATCCACAAACCCTTGGTACTAGCCCATGAGGATAGGCCACACAGTACTGCCTGTATTATCTCATAACAAGAACTACATCAAAGTAGGCCAGAATCTTCCCTCCCTTGTCACCGATTCAATATGCCTGAATAATAGTAAGTAACCACAATAATGTAGAATAATGAGGTTTTTAATTTACCCGGTTTGTAAACGAATAAAAACCGGTTTTTAATTTAACCGATTTGTAAACGAATAAATACTGGTATCTAATGAGATTTTCTTAAATTCGGTTCCAAATAATTTTTATTCGAATAAAAACCGGTTTTTAATCGATTACAAACCGGTTTTTAATCGATTCCAAAATAGTTTTTATTCCATTGTTTAATGGTATCGGGCAATTTTATTATTAAACATGACTTTGAGTGCCAAAAGTCATATGCTTAATGTAGTCTAAGTATACCGACGACCTCATATTCTAATGTTTTATTGTTGTTGTGTTGTTGTTATTATTGTTATTATTACAATTGTTTTAACATTATTTAATGCATGTAATTGTGGTTGTTGTTTTAACAAATTAAACTATGTTTCCAACAGAGTAATAATAGAGACAGACCGACTGGCTATAATTGTTGAAACACAATTCAAGCAACACTTCACATAACTCAACTCCTATAGAACTCGCTAACTCACACTAACCAATAAGGTAGTGTTGAATTGAGAGCCTAAAACAGTTTCACATACGAATTAAGGCACGCAGGCAGACATACAAACAAAAATCCATAAGAGACTGACTACTAACTGACTGATACAACTCGACTAGAATAAATTTTTAAAAATTGTTGGCAACTGATAACCGTCAGCGGCAGATGTAATGACACAAAAGACTTTTAACGTTTAAGCAGCATGTGGATGGAAAATCATATAAAAAATCTATTAAAAAAAAAACAAACAATAAAAACAACAACTATAAAAAATCTTTAAAAAAATGTTAACAATTTTGTTTATAATTAAACTGTCAGTGTGGCTAACTCTGGCGTTTTTTTCTTGTTCTGTGACTGTGTAAAATATTAAACCCTCGTTTAGAATATCAACGAAAGAGTGTATACGTCTCTGCTTCATTAACCACAAAACAAGTCATGTGTAGTGGACAGCAATAAATTAACAGAACAAAACAGAATGAAACATTGCCAGGCAAGAAGACAGAAACTTGTTTTCGTTATCCAACAGAAGGAAGTCAAAAAGTCTCTTTACATCGACGGTATCGATTTTATTTAATTTATCGTTAAAAGTTTAAATGATTTCTGATAGATTTATTATTATAATATGATAAATAAATAATTTACTTGTGCATTTATAAATAAATTTGATAAATAAATAAGAAAATTCAATGAATTAATAACAATAATTGGATAAAAGAAACACTATTTCCATATTAACGAAGGGAAATTTTTTATAAATCGATAACAATCGTCTAAAGCATTCCAAAAAGGTCACTGTTTGGTGTGGATTTTGAGCTGGAAGCGCAATTATTCCATATTGATTGCTGACTAGTTTGTGATTTCAATAGCAAGACCGTACATGCTCCACAATTCGTGCTAGATTCGATATTCTGGGCGAGCGATTAGAGGGTATGGTTATCTCACTTCGAGGAGAAATGAATTGGCCAGAAACATCGTGCCATTTGACCTCTTCTCTGGTTTTCTTAAGCCGCAGATGTATGTGATCAAGCCACAAACCACAGCGGTCCTCAAAGCCTGCATAATCCATGTCATTATTCAAATTCAGCCTGAATTAAGCAGCAGGGTGATGAAAATCCTATATTTTGAATACGCCCCACCTAATCACATGAAAATTGTTTACAACCAGCTTTTTATTCGCATTTTATTAATAAACGGTTTTATAACCGAATAGTAACCCTGTTGTTTATACGTATTAAAACCAATATTGGTAGTCGTTTCTACGAAGTAACAATATCTTGTTAACAAATCTGGTTTTAAGCCGGAAATCATAAAAATAAATTAATGGCGTTGCCATATGTTTTGTCACACTGTTTAATAATTTTTGACTTTTGACAATAATCGGTTTTAAATACTAAAATACATTTGGAATGTTAAATATACTTTAACATCTGAGTTTATTTCTTCTCGAATTTTTATTCGAATAATAACCGGTTTTCTATTCGAATAATAATTCGAATTCTTAGACGATTAATAACCTAACTTTTATGCGATTACTTATAGATTTATTTTAATTTATGTAAAACAATAAATGAATTATTGATAAATCTGTGGAAATGTGGAATCTATGTAAAAGAGTAAGTGGTGTTGCCAGATCTTTAATCAAGTGTTAAAGTAAGCTACTCTAAACTATAAAAAAAACTATAAACAAATATTTTTGAAAATCAATTTTTTGTTTAAATTATAACCAAATTTTTATTCGATTAATAACCGGTTTTCTATTCGAATAATAACCGGTTCTTAGACGATTAATAACCTAATTTTTACGCGATTACTTACAGATTTATGTAAGGCAATGATTAATTATTGATAAATCTATTGCTAAATGAGAGGTCTATATAAAAGGGTAAATGGTGTTGCCAGATTTTTAATCATGTGTTAAAGTAAACTGATTTGATTGTGCTCCGAATATTATACAAATATTTTTAAAAATACACTTTTTGTTCAAATTATTACCAATTTTTATACGAATAATAACCGGGTTTTTATTCGAATAACCAGGTTTTATTTGAGTAACCGGTTTTTATTCGAATAATAACCGGTTTTTAAATCGAATAACAAAAATATTATTTTAAAATTATTTATACAAAACAAATACAAACTATAGATTTATTGAAAAAGAAGGTTTATATGGTGTTGCCACTTGTTTAACCATGTGTTAACAAAACAAAGAAAAACAAATAAAAATAAATCCACAATTCTTTTAAGGTAAAGTTCATTTTATTTTATAGGATTTACGTTCTCCATTTCTGTTCAATGTTGGCATTATTTATCGGTATTATGCATACATTCAACGATCAATCAATCAATCGCAACAAGTCAATCATTTCCTTGCTTGATTACATTTATCATTATTTCGTTTACAATTCGTATACAATTCCTAAGAAAACTTATCTATTTTTGTAACTACAAAATATGCCACATCATTGCACATTGTAAGGCCTTAAAGAAGAGGACGACTCCTCTCTCCGTATGCATTACAAAACGCGAGGGGAATATTAATTAAATTTTGTTTTTGTAAATACTGATGGTATTGGTGGTGGGGCCATAGTTGCACACGAAAAATAAATTCAAAACTTGAGTGTGAGTTTAAAAAGGAAAAAAAATTATGCAGTTGCACTTGTAATTAAGCAAAGTTTTTAAAAAAAGTTTGCAACAAAGTTTTATTGGTTGTTGTTGCTATTGCTGAAAAGCGAGCGTCTTTCTGTCTATTTGCCTTCCTCCCTTCACCAGTTTTAAAATGTAAAAAAAAAGAAATAAAAAACATTGAAAAACTTTAATGATAATGTGCGTTTAACATGCAACATCAACATGTCTTTTAATGTTTTGCTGGGAATTGTTAAAAAAAAAAAAGTACGAAAACAACACCACTGGCCTCTATGCAATCCTTTTCAAAACACACTTTAAGCGTAAGGCGTTAAGCGTATGTTTTAGAGTGACAGATTTTCATTTAATTCGGAATTAAAGAAAAGAAATTGAAACTTGAGGGACTTTATAAAACCCTATAATCAACTATGCATTCTAAAACACAATGCCAGCGTTAGGCGTTGTTTTGAACGAAATTTGTTTAAAAACCTAAACGTTTGGTTTCTTTTTTATTTTATTTTGAGTCTCAGTCTTGCAATACATACACACAAGCGCACTAATATACCGATTTGTGTTTGTTAATGGCATTTTTGTTATTGTTTTAGTTCCACCACCACCATGCCAATGTAAGTTTTCTTAGGTTTTTTTTGTTTTTATTTTAGTTTTCTTTTATTTTTTTTTTCTGGATTAGGCCAAGTGGTGATTAAACGCATTTCAATGTGCCACACAAAGTATTTGCAGTCATCGTATAAAGTCTTACGTTGTTATTGTTGTTGTCGCTATTTTATAGGACCAAAGCAAAGCAACCATTATTATTACTAACCACCGAACGACACTGCGTTGCCAATACTTAATATGCTGTTTAATGGCGTGTACAGAGTGTTGCCTTCGTAGCCACTACTGCCATCAAAGTCTCTCTTTTACTTGGTTTTGTTTTTTGAGTTAAATATGCAGCATGTGGTGTGGTGTGTGTTATCATGGTCGTCGCTTGTTCATACATTTTTTCTGTTGTCCTTATTGTTGTTGTTGTTTGAAATGGTTTATTGTATTATTTCTTTTTTATGATTTTATTTTAATTTTTTTTTTTATTTATATTTCCCTTGTTTGCGTGTGCATTTCTAAGCATTTCAAAGACATTCTTCGTTGATTGGATAAATTCTGTTCTAGTGTAGCGGCATTGATAAGCCAGAACCCTTTAAGAATTTGCGTTTATTTTCGAATTTTTTCTTGTGCTTTTGTGATTGAAAATCTGTATTTAAACTTAGAGAAACTAAGAGGTTTATTAGGCTATTCTGGAGGGAAGAAAGGCTTCCTTTAGAAAGGAATACCTACGAAATATGGGGATCTGGAAACTAATACCAAATAGCCGAAGACAGTGAAGAAGCTAAGTGGAGTATTTTAATTACACCAAGAGAGCATTTATTTAGTACACGGAAAGAAGGGAGGTAGTGATAAGACTCAAGCTTTAACCCGATTTAGTGACTGACCAATAAAACCAAACAGTTACGATGATCAAATGATGTGCGGTTTCTGATGTTTTCTGATGTCATGGCTCTCGGAATTTTTGCCAGAAGACTGCACGAAGCAGGTCGTTCTAAGAAATTAATCAAAGAAAGGCGGTTAAAGGACCTAGTTGAAGAGGTTACTTTAGCAAGAATTATCCTGTAAGAATTATACGCCATTTTTGGTTTTTAATCGAATATAAACCCGATGTTTATTCGAATAAAAAATGGTTTTTAACCGAATAAAAAACCGGTCGTCATAGTTTTCAGATCAATTACTTTTAAAAGGATCGAGTATAAAAAATATTGGTTTTAAATTGAAAAAAAAAAATGGGTTTTAATCGAAATGTGAAAATGACACAGAAAGATCACTGGTTTCGAACAAGTGTTGTAATAGTATAAAATTTTTTTCTCCATTTATTCTAAAATTATTACAAACACCACAGATTTGTTTGAAGATTTCATTATTTTTTTGTATAAAAAATAAAAAGACCTGATAAGATTGGAATAACTAGAAACCTGACTTTTAATCGAATGAAAAACCGGTTTCTATTAGAGTAAAAATCGATTATTATGAAATAGAATTAAAGTTACTACTTTCGACGTCATTAATCGAAGGAAAAAAATTTAAGTTTTTACACACCGGTTTTTTATTCGAATAAAAATTCGATTATTATTCGTATCAAATAAGAAATTGAATCTAAGATATTGATTTCAAATCCAATAAATCGAATAGAAAATAATCGATCTTTTTTTATAAAACAGTTTTTAATTGAATAAAAAATCGATTATTATTCGTATCAAATAAGAAATTCAATCAGAGATACTGACTTCGAATCCAAAAATTTAATAGGCAAAAAATAAATTTTTTTATAAATCGAATTTTATTCGAATGAAAATTTCTTTAATACTTAAATCAAATATTAAGTTGAATTAGAGATACAGTCGTCTTCAAGACCAAAGAGTTGAATCTTTTTTATTCTAATAAATATGAAATGGGAGAAACGATTATGTTTTTGCGCAATAGATGGTATCTTCGGATAAGCGGATACCATCTTCGTATGGCAAGTAAAGAGACAGAACTATGAAAAATGATCCAAACTAACGTTCCATATGTTTCGATTTTGCTGTCTTAAATAGTAATGAAGAACACTTGATTTAGTTTATGTGAAGATAAACTTACCTTTAATGTACTCAATACTATAGCTATAACTAATAAAATATGCGCCTTTGGTAGGGCAAATAGGCGACTTTCTGAGATATTCAAGACATGATTGAGAAATATCGAAATCTTTGTATAAATTCCATTCAGCAATTAAAAACAATAACATTTCAAAACAATTTAAAGACAAGATGGTGATGGAAACTCACTTCTCATACATCAGTAAGTGGAACAATTTTATAACGGTTTTTTTTTTTTTTTTTTTTGAAAGTTAAAAAGCAGATAAGAAGATGTGTTTATGAGAGAAAATAAAAATAAAATCAGGTACATGTAACGGTAGAATGATTGTTAAAACATCATAATAATGAAATTTGACACTTAGAGGTTAAAAATAAAAAAAATAAAAGAATTTTTTTTATTGTTTTTTTTCTTTGTTTTTATATGCATGCACAGAGGCAACACTTTTTTTTCTTCTTTACTTTATCGCATTATAAACTGGCCATGGCTAATAAAGTTAAACAAATAGAAACGTTCTTCTGTTTTTTTTTTAATTTTTTTCTTTTTAAACACACACACACAAGGTTTGAAATAAAATTCTGTTTTACAACTTAATTTGTGTTGAATTTTTATGGATTTTTTTCTTTCTTTCTTTATATACAGAAAACTATACACGCTTTGAAGATCTTTAGGAAGATCAGGTGACTTTTTAATTTTATTTTTATTAACATTGGCTTTTTATTTTTATTTCTTTTTTATTTTTTTTAGTTTTTAAATGAAACAATTTATATTAAAATGACCTTCTCTATGACGATTTCACTGCAATTGACAGACTGTGGCGGTCTTAACTAATGCTTTAAAATGCTTCACACTTAAAACAACATTTTAAAAAAATTCCTTTAAAATTTGATTGAATTACTGGATGGATAGAAAAAAGAGAGCAAAGAGGGAGAGAGAGAGAAAGAGACAATCTGTTTTTCAGGTATAAATTAAATAGAAACCCTGTATGTATGTATATGTACTTAAACACTGTGTTAAGGGTTTTTTCTGCAACTACCACCTGCTTAGGGATTTTTTCTTCTTCTCTATCTCCAATTCTAAAGCCCTGGTTAGCCAAACGTCCATGTAATGTACGTTTGTTTTTAGAATACACAAAGAAATGAAAACCATTACATACATACATACATAATTGGCCATTACAACCCTTCAGTCAGGATTACGGCTTCTCACACCACTTATATTGTGTGTGTTAATTTTATACATGAGTGGTGGGACCTACAGTTTAAGGTCGACTCCGAACGACAGATTGTTTGAAAAACTTTTCATGGCAATTTTATTTACTCTCAGAGTTTTTGCCAGAAATCTGCTGAGAGGATGTCGCCGAAGAAATATTTTTTTTTCATATTTCGTTTTTGATGACTCACCGGGTATTCGAACCCCGGCCTTTCGTCTAATAAGCCAACATTCTACCTACTAGACTACGGCGACTACTATTGAAAACCATTACCGAACTGTAATGTAATTTCGCTAAGCATTTATGCTAAAAACGAACATAAGAAGTTCCTTGAACGTTACGTGAACGTTTGGCTAACCGGGGCTTTAAATTTCCATGTTTTAAATTGTTGTTCAAAACAACAACAAAACATTTAAGTAAACAAGTGAAATTATCTCAGGGATCATCTCTCTGCCTGCGACAAGTAAAATAAACACAAAAGAACAGGTTCTAGGCAAACTCACACTCACACTCATTTATACTGAAATACAACACTCTCTTAATACTGTGTTACCGTGTTGTTGTATTGTTTTCGGCAAAAACACTTATTGTTTATGCATCCCTGAAGAGATAAGTAATTGTAGAGAAGGAAATATTATAAAAAATTCCATGGTATTAAATTGTTTTGTTGTTGTTGTTAAGAGCCTTTGGTTGCAATGTGTGATTAAAAACTAGAAAAGGAAAATAAATTACAAAAATCCCTTCCTTTATCTCATCTAATATGTATGGACGGAGTATTGAATAGCGTAAGTGTAGGGAAGTTGGCAATTTATGCCCTTCTTATTGATAACAGTTGCAGTAAATTGTTGTAACACATAGAAACAACAAAAACTATGGATTTTCGAATTTTTTTTCTTCTAAGGATGCTGTTAGAATTGTTGTTTTCTTCTTATTTTCATCAGTAACAGCTGGAGATTAAATATTTAGTGTTGAAAATACAAAAAATTACCTGTTTTCTCTATACAGGGTATTACCAGTTTGAGTTTATTTCTCTCATACTTAAGAAATTTAAAGACGAATTTTAAATAGAAATTTATTTCCCTCATTAATAGAGTACAAGTACTATGCCTGCAAGCATAGTTTTATACCGTCGATCTGGCAAGGTAATAAAATTACCTGTTTCCTCTATAGAGGGTATTACGAGTTTAAGTTTATTTCTCTCATACTATTTAAGGATATAAATACGAAATTTAATTGGAAATTTTGTTTCCTTATTAAAAGCAAAATATGTTAAGCTAGGACGGGATTATGAAAAGCTTGTAATTTACGAATATGGATCGTTCAACAACCAAATAAACTCGTTTAAATCCTTAAAACTGACTACAAGAATGGTAATTAAAATACGTCCACCTTTGGAGCATTGCGAAGTAATGAAGGTCATCATAGTCGACCCAACTATGCAAGAAATTTGTAAAATTATAAAGAAATTTTGAAGACACTGGAATGATAACAGCTGTGTTCAAGGCTTGTCCACCACTGCTAAGTATGCATTGCCGCAAAAGTACTTTCTGTTATAGAAAATATAGCAGGCGATTCAAATTTATCGATTCCATGGTGGTATTCCCATTAACTGAACCTGTTTTACGGGTCATTATTACGTATTTTGCACCGCCATCTAGTTGACTGGATGCTAGACCAATAGGCTTTAAATACCGATTTGACGAATAAAATTGTCTTCCGTTTTGAAGATCATTTCTTACTTGGTGGTTATTTCAACAGGCAAAATTGCCAGATATGGGCTTGGGGAACTCAGAAATGATTACGGAAAGATCATTCCATTCGAAAAAACCAATTGTTTAATGTGTATTATGGTCTCTGCAAGGGCCACTGTATTGTATTTTTTTGTAAAAGTGACCTTGAAAGTACTTTTATCGCTAATTCACGCCAAATGATAACCGATTGTTTATAAACTCCAACTGAAGATTATGAACTAGATGGCATGTGATGTCACACAACATGACCGAATGTGGTTTTATTGCAGGAGAAGTTTTCAGTAACAAATATTTCATTTTTTGGCGACTTCAATTGGCAGCCAAGGTCAAATACAGTGTCTACCAGGATAATTTTCTAACGTTGGAGCATTTGAAAACCACCAATTGTCAAGTTATGACCGATATATCACCCGGAACGTGTGAAAAGTGAACAAAAACTATCTGAATAGAATCGACAGTTGTGGTCAATCTAGAGGTGGCCATTTAAATGACATTGTATTTTATTTACATTTGCAAAGTTTAAGGCTGTAAAAAAAGGTTAATCATAATCATGGCTTTTTGTGTGTTTACTTTCGGGTTAGAGTTGCCAACAGTGTTTCTGTAGACTCGTATTCGTCAAATAAATGTGATTTTAATTAAAATTTGTTTTATTTGAACACAATTGATTTATATTTGAAAAACTTTGTCAATTCAATAAATTATCGTTTTTTTCTTATCATTTCTTTTAAATTTATCTTCGTTTTTAATGTGACATTTTCAATAGACTTCTGTTTTTTTTTTTTACTATGTGTTCCCACGAAGATAAAGAAATAAATTTTGCTCGATTAAAAAAATTTAACAATTTATGTTAAT
>QOCX01003437.1:0-11426 GCA_005959815.1 Sarcophaga bullata | reverse complement strand
ACAAACATTTTTTGAATTGTAGACTAAAATAACTTCGAATATGAACATACATACATGTATTATAATAAATACAGTATTCAACACTGTTGCAAAACTAAAATTTTGAAATTGTATTGAACAATAACTAAAAGAGTATTTTTTTGCATCAAAAATGGTGCCTTTGTCAAACAATATATACATACTACATGTATGTATATATAGTCATTATAATCCTTCAATCAGGATTATGACCTCACTTTTCACACAACTTATTTTGTGTGTGTTAATTTTATACATTAGTGGCTTGAACTACTGTTTAAAGTCGACTCCGAACGACAGATTTTTGAGAAACTTCATCATGGCAATGTTATTTACTCTCAGATTTATTGCCAGAAGGAAGTTGCCGGAAAAATATTTTTTCATATAGTTTGTGATGGAGATATCTAACATAGAGTTTGAATCGTTCCTTACATACAAAGAAAAACAGCTGATTCGAAACGTAACAAAACATAAAAGCAATTGAAAAGCTAAAAAAATAGAAGACAAATAAAAAGGTAAAAATTTTGGTGGCAAAAACTAAAGCAATTCGTTAAAAATTCTGCTAAATTCTCAATGGAATATCATATTATTGCAAAAGATCTGCGAGTTATTACGAGCTAATTTTCAATTACGCATTCTGAAATGTTTTCCATGCTTCTTTCATTTGAGAAATTCAGAAACTGATCCTTACCAAAAGTGAATCAAAGTAGAAATTTTTTCTAAAGAGCTTCTTTTAAACGATTCCAGTGAAAGATCATTTTCGTTTGAAATTATTCTATTGACTCCAATTTTAAAAAAAATAAATCTACTTCCTTTAACGGAGCCTATCACTACCATAATGGAATTATAACTTACAGCTCATAAACCAGAATACTCTCCTTAATATCTTCGATAGCGATTGTATAGCTGTCTTTATTACTTGTTGACAACATTATTATATCAGACGTCGGTACAAGAGACCATGAGAAAAAATGTGAGTGCTTTGTGAGAGGCATGTGTATAACCCAGAGGAAAATTGTTAGTAATATTTTCAAGTGCAACCTAATAAATATGTATATATGGAAAATGTAAAAGAAATGTACATCACCAAATCTCTAAAGATGCGTATTTAACTTGACGAATAATTTTCTTAAAATAAGAGATCATTTCTCATTTTTATTAGCGAATCTCTTTGGAAAATAGTGAATCCCACTCTAAATATTTCTCAGGTTTATAACTGAAACCTGAAAACAGCGAACTTTATGTTAAATAATTAAAAAATAAAAAGAAAAGATATTTAGCTGTTCGTTAAAACAATTACGTGCGAAATGAGTCCGACTGATGTTATTTTCCAAAAACATTTTCAATTGCAAAATAATATTTTTCCCAAGAAGAACAGAGTATGTATTAAGTTACAATAGTTTTGCCCAAACATTTCGTATGATATATTTTTATCTGTAATTTAAATACTTGTATATTATTTGTACTTGTATGTACTTGTAGGTTTTATGTATATGGAAAGCGGGTAAATCTACTCTCGTTCGCTCTAAGAATTATAGATTCATATGTCTCTCAGGCTTTCTACAGAAAGTTCTGGAGAGACATATCGATTTACATATACTTCAAGTCTAATATTGAGCTGTCTCTATTAAGTATGGTGAAAAATGATTATATTAAGCGTGAGTCTGTTGTAGGTGCTCGTCTTGACGTGACTGGTTTTCATGAGCCAAATCGTTTTATCAGCCGTTTTGGATAACCAAATACCTCGGTATTATTCAGGACATCGAGCTGAACTGGGAGAGAAATGTCGAGGAAAAAAGGAAGTAAGAATCTGAATACTTCGTATAAATATCGCAACTTCTGTCGCTCAGAAGCATTCGTCAAAATAGATCTTTCCTACTACTTTGCTTACAAAATGGACTAAACAGCCTCAAATTTTTTCTAAGGTGGAATTTCGAACTTATTAATAAAGTAATTAATTTCTATCATTAGAGAGAATTCTTTTTGAAGTCGCCGTATCTAGTAGGTTCATTTCAAACATCAAAATGAAATATGAAAAAATATATTTTTTCGGCGACTTCTCAGTAGATTTTTGAAAAAACTTTGACAGTAAATTAAATTGCCATGAAAAGTTTCAAAAACTAAAATTAACACCTACGAGATAAGTGGTGTGAGAAGCTAGGTCGTAATCCTGACTGAAGGGTTGTGACGACCAATTATGTATGTATGTATATATGTATTTTATGTCACGGCAATAAAATGTGGCAATATTGATGAAGTAACAGTTTAGGGAAAGTTTGAACAGGCATAAGATTCCAGACATTATGGATTTTATAGTGATCAAAAATATTTCCAGAGATTTGGCCATTTTGAGTCTTCATTGGATTGACGAGAGTTTATAGTTATGAAGGTGACTTTTTGAGCGCTCGTCAACCGATTAAAAGCAAAATGATTATGAGCACACATGAGAATCCCCACAAAGTATCTAGATCCTTCAGGGACTATTTTTTCGACTAGAAACATGGTTAAATCAATTTCAAATAATAGTTTATGAACAAATATATGTTCAGGTAATGAAGAGAAACATGCCTCCGTTCGAATAAATAACCAAATCGTCCTTTAAAGGAGCCGTATGATAGATCCCGGCATTCATCTTGATTAACGCCATGAAAGCTATGGAAGCTGAAGTTGTTCCCGACGTTGCTTAGATATAAGTTATTTTTATTTTAGGATTAAGGTTTGAACAATTATTGTTAACTTAATTATTGAAGGTACAATAAATAAATGATAAAAAAACATCACTATGCAATTATTTTGTATATACATATGTATATATACATATTTTTTGCTTATTAAATAACGAAAATTAGTGAAAGTGGGTTAAATGAAATATTAGTAAAGACATTACCAAAAAGTAATAATGGATTGTAATTTTAGATCTAAAAAATTTTTTGTTAAGTTAACAACTCAGCAGTTTCAAGAACTATAAAAAAGTATTCCCAGAAAAAATAGTTTAATTGCTAAAGAACTTAAATAATATCCAAAAATGCCACACCGAGCTGTTTTCAGCGATCTTAAATTGAAAACTGATTCCCGAATTGTTAGCCGCAAAAACACTATTTTTTAAAATTTAGAGTTAAAGAGCAGTTGGTTTTTAAGGGATAAGAAGAAAAACGTTTTATATAAAATAGAAATCCAAAATTTATTGTCAATATATAGTTTGGTCAGCCTTATTATATAACAAAAAATATGATAGATATTAAAATGATATGTTTTAAAATATTTTATGTCCACCTTTTTTGTGTAAATAATGGCAATGAAGAATGTTTCTTTTTATGATATATATATATTAACTTCTCACATAATTCACTCTTATTTTTATTTTATCAATTTTTTCAGATATTACAGTTTTCAATACGCTTGATTTTTAGGATGTCCACGTTTTAGTTTTTTTAATAAGCTCATATATTTTTAAATGTTCAAATCTTGAACTCTGAGACGAAGTATCCAGACTTTTACTGTAATTAAAATAATCCATGTTTTAATCAGAAGTAAGTCATGTTTCTGATTATTATCTTTATACAATTATTTTTATTTTAATTATTCTAGCACTACAACCAAACTTATTTGCATAAGTAATAATTCCGTATATTGCAGTGCAGCTTTGAATTCAGTGGTTTTAATAAAATAAAGGTCTCCAATTCCTTTACTACTTTTACAACCCGCAACCATCATTTTGCAAGTGGAACTATTTTACTGGACAACTACACATATACTCAGAATGATAAATACATCCCATTCTTAAACATTAAAATAACGTTAACATTGGAAATTCCCTCGAAAACTCAGCCAGAACATTTTTATAGTTCCATCTGATCACATCTTTAAAACGAAACATTTGGCAAGCACACGGTCAAAAAAAAATTTGCGATCAAAAGAATTTAATTTTCATTTAACGTCGCAATTGGTTTTACTTCTTATCGGGACTCTTATACGTTCTAATCGGAACGTTCTGCACGTTCAGAGGTATTCCCTGGATGCTTAATCGTTTTCATCCCTCTGACATCTTATTATTATATATTATATATTGAAAGTTATAATGGTAGTCAGCATTGCCATTTGCCAAGCTTTCCCTTTTTCGAAGTTTTTTGAGAGGCGATAAAGTTTTCACTAAATCTTTTTTCTAACAAAACAAGTTTTTTCAACAAAATTCAATTTTAAATTTTTTTCAATAAATTCAATAATAATAACTAGAAATATTTACATTTTTGAATAAAATATTACGTATTTTATTAGTGCCGGGCAGAAGTAGCAAAGAAACACCAACAAAGGGCATCGGGCTCTGGTTTTTCCTCTAAAAATTTTGTTAATTCTGTAGAGTACGTTTTTTTTTTTTTTTTTTTTGTTGGTAAAGTCTTTTTCCCAGGAATAAAAAGTTTTTTTAAAATTTAATTGCTGGCAACACTGATGGTAGTGTAATTTCTCTTTTAGTTTGTTTTTAAATATTTTAAACCGTTTGTCTTCTGCCTATATAATTACAATTACAAGGGCAAAATAAACTAATTAAATTATATTCTTTCCTTTCGTCGTACGGGTTTGTTAAGATATCGAAACAAACCGAATGGATATCAATAGACATAAAAAAAATCTATACGTGAGCAGCAATAACTTCGCAAATATCGGTGTAAAAACTATTTCTTGACAATGTAGTTTTGGAGCTTTTTTGTTTATGTTTTACAACATTAATTTATTAATATGTAAATAAATCAAATCAGATTTTTATTAGTGGAAATGATACAAATAATTATTATAAGAACGAAAGCAAACAATTTTTAATATGTAAAACATTTTCCTGACAAACTGTACTTGTACATATATTTTTATATTGCTTAATGGTATATAAATACACGTTTTCCATTTTCATATTTATTTTTCATGACGTCCCTGTATATTGTTTGCCGTTTAGCAGTATTGCCACTGAACAAATTGTAACCAACATTTTAAAATATCAAAAAAAAAAAACAAATTTAAATTTACATTGTTTTTCGAATTTAAATTATGTTTAATACGACTGAGTACAACAAATAATTCACATTGCTTAAAATATGGCATTTTTAATTATAAAAAATTAAAAGTCATGTTCATAATTACAACAAAAGTTAGTTATCGAAACATCTACATATTGAACAAAGAAAAAAAAATAACAAAATTTGGTTAAAAATAACGAAAAACGGCAACGCTAGCACTTATTTTCTTTTTGCTTTCTTTGGATAACAATGCAACTCTGTAAATTAATGTGACATATAGTCTGTCGGTTTTTATAGAATCTCGCATAAAGAAATTGTGTTCTCATAAAAGAATTTGGTGAATTGATTTTAGTTTCTGTTCTTGAAGTAAATATACTCGTGTCGCTCCAAATGTCTCGCTGTGAAGAACTTTGTTGGATTTGTAAAGGAAAATATGAAAAAACTATAATTGTAAAATGTTTCTGCCACAGTTAGAAAACTGATAAAAATTGCAAAATTCTTTGCTGTTCACGTAACGAAAGAATAAATCCGTGAGTGTGTTTAGTGAAAATATATTTTTGTTGTTACATGTGCTCCATGTGGTATATTATTTTTAGTCATTCTGACCATATATTTTTCTAAAATGCAAAATTGACAAAGAAAGTAGTTAATTTAATTAAAAATCTTATTAATATATCTGAAAACAGTTAAGTAATAGCCTTTTGGAAAATTAAAGAATACGGAAAAATCAATCGTTCTACGTAATGTATTAACCTTAAAAAATACGAAGAAAAAAGACACGGAGAACAACTTCTTACGATTGCCTTAAATACAGCAACAACCTGAACCCAAAGAAGCCAAAAGAACGGCAATATAATAAACCAATATTTTGTAATTGGAACATAATATTAAAACAATAGGAATAATGGAAAAGCCTGTAGGAAGCAAACAAGGATCTGAAGCAAAAGAAGAGATCGAAAATGATTACTCAAACACTTCTTCAAATGTTTCTTCTCCAAAAGTAGAAGTACCCCGCTTAAAACTTAAGAAAATAAACAACGACCGTCCAGATAAACGTGTTTACAGGATTGTGCTAACTGGAGGTAAGTCGCGCACTGTCATTGTTGTATTTCTTAGACTGATATCATTCGTAAGAGTTCTCAATTAGCATCAATGTTACCTGGCTTTCGTTAGAGGGAAAGGAAAAAGAAAAAGGAATGGAAAACATATTTGAATTTAAAAGTGATCATTTGTTGAAAATTTTGTTAAATGTTATATTGGAGATTTCAATGATCGAAGTACAAAAATTAGTAAGCCAGCGTCTGTGTTACTAGAGCTTTCGTTTACTAATGCAACTGTATGTCAAGCGTTTTCAATGTACCATACAACATTAAAATACGGAATCGAATGACTACTTCAACAGTTGAATCTATTTCAAGAGTAATATATCCTTTGGGACAAAAGCGATGAAAATGAATAATACATTTTTGATATAAACTTGGCAACACTATATACATATGTAGGTATATTCACATATACATCTATAAATACATATATTCATGGATTTGTATAAAAGATTTTAATGTGTTTCCTTCAATTTGTTATTCGTATAAGAGAATTTTCATCGTATAGTACTTTTGCAGCATTGTAGTTTTCAATGTCAAGGTCGTTTCTTTTTTACCTACTGCTTATTTCGTACTTTTGCGAATTTTGCTTTTGTCGCTAATCTTTTCGTTCAAATGCATAAAATCATTGATGTACCTGTAATACTTACAGTGCCAAACATTAATATCGCCACAGAACTATTTCCTATCAAATATAAAATTCTTAATTTCATGATACTGTATTTTATTTTTGCGTTTTTTATATTTACAAAAATTTTTTACCTTGAAACAGTATAAGCTTAAAATTTAATTTAATTTGGAAAAATAAAATAAAGAACGGATTTCCAAGCCATTGCATTCATTTTTTATGATCGTAATAACCTAAGCCTAAGTAAAAGAAAAGAGAAAGATCAGGTAGCAGGAGAAAGATATTTATTCCATACCTTGCTTGGGAACATACGTAATTATATTTGGATGTTACATATTTTTGTGCCTACTTATAAGATTATAGTGAGTAAATTGGGTAAGAACATGCAATTACTGCACAACAAAGTAAACTTTTCCCAATAAGAAATCGGAGAATTGTTGATATCAGTGCAGTATTTCAAGTTTTTATAAACAATTTCATTGCGGTTTTATTAAATTATTGTTTTTATTTTAATACAAACTAATTTTAAAATAATTATAAAAATAAAATACATAATATAATTGACTTGCACTAATTTCTGTTCAAATTTTGTTCTGCAGTGGTAAATTTTTTTGGAATTCCGTTATCGTTTAAATCTGCTACACATCATCTAGTCATAGGATCGACAAGATTTTGATATGTCACACCGCGAAAATTTTAAAAATTCCCTGTGCTTATCGAATAACTTGTGATGCACTTTCCTCTTCTGTTGTTATATTCTTCTTGTTGTTAACTTCTTAAATTAATTGGCGAAGCAGACCAGATGCAGTTGAAACAGGTGTTTATAAAGGTATTTAATTTTTTAGTGGGTTTTTTTAGAATTTCAATTATAGATGACCATGTAGTGTTTCTATTGTTAAGGAGCAATAGACGTTAAAATTTGCTTATAGTGGGGCCTTTTCTTCCGTATTAAAAGGTTGTGGATTTTATGGATGTGATAGTTCAACAAAAGATGTTTGGAAAAATTTTAACCGAATATTTTCATCCGGTTAAAAAAATTTGAGATTCATTACGTTTCCAATATGGCAATAAATAAATAGACAATAAATATCAGCCTACTGACTTAAAATTCTATGTGATTAATTCTGAATAATTCGAATTTTCTGAATTGTTTCTGCCAAAGAGTTGATATTAGGAACGCCAATCGGGAAACTCAAGTCTTAATGCCTGGGATTTCTTAAAATTTGTCCTGGGACTGCAAATTCATATTTACTTGGTAAATTAAAAAATAAATTAAGGTAATTAACTTCGGAATAACATTAGAAGTGAACGTTTACAAACTGCATGTATCTTTCTTGGAACAATTTTACCGCCATACGTACACTAAGTTGGAAATAAAATCGGCCCAAGTCTCTCCGACGAAATATGTATTAGAGGTTTCCATATTTTTGAAAATTTCTTAAAACAAGTATAAGTAACATGTACATACATATGTATGTATTTTGGATACTCTTTTTTTAATACATACAATATGGGACAAAACTAAAGCAAAAAGTTGTGTTTGATAGAACTTAGTTCAATAAAATTTTAAAACTCTGATAGATGATCTGAATGCAGAGTCATTAACGGCCTTTGGACCATGTGGAATCCGTCTATGCTGGGTTCCTGGACATACTCGGTGATGAGTATGATGATAATTGTTGGTCCTGATCCCCCAAATTGCCCATTTCACTTTCTGTCACTCTATGGGTCAGGGGGGAAAAGCAGAGGTATTGGGGTGGGTTTGATAGAGATGTTATGTATCTAGGTGTCTATGGCCTCCTGATAGAACAGGTTTGCTGCTGCGCTCAGATAATGCCAGTTAGTTATTGGTTGCACTACATGGCACTGCGAGATTTGATCGCTGACAAGGATCTGAAACAGATCCCAGGCGGACTATTGCAGGGTTTGTTGCTATGAGCTGTATAGGCGCCATCCAGCACTTAGTAGGTTGATATTGAGGACCCTGGACAGAGGCTTGTTCGAAGGTTTGGGCTCTATGTAGAGAGCCGATATCAAGGATTTTCAAAGATTCATAAATAGGTTGAGCAGGTTCAGAAGTGCTAGGGTATCAGGGTTGTAGTCATGATCTCTTGTGTTTTTGGTTCATTATTTTTCTTTCGTCTATTATATCCTCCCTTCCTCATTTCCCTATCTCCTTCATATCCTCTTTTTCTGTTCTCCCAATGACAAGTACACGTCATCAAACCTAACCTAACCTATTGGGGGAAACAGTAAATATTGATCACATAAAATAGGCTCTGTTAATATAAATATTGGTTATGTTAAAATGTTTAGCTAATATGTTCAACTTTGAAATTGAAATCTATATTCTCAATGATTTTTTGGGATGTACATTCTAAACTTAAATGCTGTGAACATTTAGTTGCAGATGTGATTTATTTTCAGTTTATGTTTCCTAAGTAAATTAATTTTTAATCACATTTTCAAAATCTACAATTTCTAAAACTCACCGGGAATAATTAAATCGTATAATTATTTTTTAAAATAAAAAAATATTAAATTATAAATAAAATATATATATATAAATATATAATAAATATATATAATATATATATATAATAATAATATATATATATATAATATATATATATATATATATATATATATATATATATAATATATAAATATATTACCATATCTGTTTTGGCTTATTATGTAAAGCTTGAAAATGGTTGAAAGAAACGGGAAAGATAAAAGAAAGGAAGCAGAAAACAAAAAAGAGGGATGATGAACATACACTCCGCAGTCGGCGTAATCTCATTATATCTCTCAGAAGAGCCGGCAGAGTTTTAACCCTAAAAATAACACTCTTCTAGGTAATCTACTTTTTCTATAAGAAGCCTGTAATTTACAAAGTAGATGCTTTATCGTCTACTTTTCTGACGCAATCCTGCATTCTTTACATTTTTTAAGTACTGCTCCGACCTGTCTCGGATCCACTGAAACCCAACAAGACTGGCCCAAAGCGGTTCAAATGCTGCTATGGATTCTTTACAATCAATGATCAGTCCCGACTCACACCAGAACGTTCATATCGCTTTCAGAGCCACTTGACTGTCAAGGACAATCATGTAAGAATTCTCATTAGAAACAGTAAATATCCACGTATAAAAAATGCTGCAGTTATAATTCGGTCTATAATGGAACTCTAGTCGCTCATGAAGTTTTGTCTTATCAAGAAAATATCTCTCTCGATAATCAAGAAGACTGACTCACCACTTGCCAAATTATAGTTCAACAGTTGATAACGAGTTCACTTATTAATTCCCTATCAATTTCGGAGTCACAGAATGCGTGGGATTACCAAGTTATATTGAGATTATTAGTTGCATATAACAACATATAATTTTGAAAATTGGTATTTTTTTGACTCTTGGTTTGATTCATTTTCTTCTTTATTAACACTAACTTGATAACGTTTTATGAACATTTTTTTATTTGTTTTGTCAACTGAAATACAAATATATATATTTTTCCAGGTCCTTGCGGTGGAAAAACAACAGGACAGTCTCGTTTATGTACATTTTTCGAAAATCTTGGATGGAAGGTAAGTCTTTCTCTTTACTTCGCATAATTTTTAATATTAATATTTATTGTATAATTAAAAACAAAATTTTATTCATTTACAATTGTAATATATACCTTGTATTTATTAAAATATATATTGCAAACAAAATTAAAATGATAATAATATGATTATTATTTCTAAGTGTTTTTTGACGGTTGCAAATATCGTCCTTTTAACTGCTTCAAAATTAAAGGTTGATACATCATTTTGTAAAAAGCAAACATTTTAAAACATAATAGTTATAGCAAATTTGTTTTAAACTCATTTAAATCTACCCAGTTCAACCCAAAAAATGTATTTTAAAAAATAAACGAAAAAAAGAATCCAATTAACAAAGTTAATTTGAAATCTTTATTGTTAAACCAGCGGTTAATAAATAGTTTAAGGTTAATCGTAATCGTAAATTTCAAAGTATCCTGAATCCATACCCTAAAGTACGTTATTCAACGAGCTCTCCAAGACAGAAAGAACATCGGTAAAATTAAGAATGGTTTGAAGGGTAAAATTACACTTTCGTATACTGAAACGAGATTTCAGAAATAAAAACAATTCACGATGCAATATTCATCTAACATAGCAAAAAACTGGAAGTCGTTGTGGTCTACTATTAGGAATGTGTTGGATTATTAGACTAAAGGCCTGTTGGGCTATCTCTCTCCAACAAAACAAAATATGAAAATATATTTCTTTCGGCGAGTTTCTCTCAACAGTTTTCTGGCAAAATCATCTCTAATCTGTTGTTCGGAGTCGACATTAGCCTGCAGGTCTTGCCGCTCATGGATAAAATTAACAAACACAACATGAGTGGTGTCGTAATCCTGACTGAACGTCAGGATGTAATCTGACTAAACGGTTGTTGAAAGTTCTATAGAGTCCGCTACTTGTATTGGACTCCACTAAATAGGCCGTAACTCTGGTGGGATAAGGCCCGTTTATTGTAGCAAAATCTGACTCATCAATTTGGTCAGCTATTACCGATATGAACATCACTTCCAGGAAATCATCCGGATGGAGGGTCACTGGTGTGTTCGTCATTTTGTATTTGACGTTGCACTCGACGA
>QOCX01003436.1:0-17568 GCA_005959815.1 Sarcophaga bullata | reverse complement strand
ATCTACTATCTTTACCTAGTAACTCTTGTGCGTTTTTGAGTGATAGTGGTTTCATTCTTTTTTTTTCATTTACATTGGAGACTGCATTTAGTTTCATTTCATTTATATTTGGAAGGGATCTAAAGCGATTTATAGATGTGGAAGGTACATACTTTAGAAAGCATACCAGTTGGAAGAGTTCGAGATCTTCACTGTCTCCTCATATTTGTTTTTCTAATTTTTAATTTCGCTTCTAGGGCCACAGTAGCAATGCTATCTCTGTGTGTTTAACGTACTTATGCCCGCGAATGGGTACAATAGGAACACAGAAGGCAGTAACAGAAATAATATTTTTATATTCTTTTTTTATTAAAAGTGTAAAATATTTAAGTAATAACAATCAAAAAAAATAATTATAGTAGAAGTAAATTTACGAATGCAACACTTTCTAGTGCTTATTGTTCCTTTAACCCCAATATGCAATAAAAAGAATTATTCCCTTGGCTTAGGTACTCAATTTAACATTATTGAGAATATGAATTAATCAAATATTTTCTCCAATATCTAATCTATATAATATTATACCAAGAAACCAAAAACATATCTTATAATCTAAACAAAAAAATACACTCGTAAAGGTTTATTTTTTTAGTTTTCCTTTTTCTATTTCCTTTTCATTATGTTTTCGTTCTTACTATGTTATCTGTATGTATAAGTGCCCAGACCAAAGAGTACATTATATGCCATATTACCACCCATCTTCCTACATAAGTATAATGGAAGTAAATAGAAATTCCGATTTATATGGAGTAGGTTATAACACTATATTTATCTAAAAATCGTATTGAAATTTCCTATAGATTCAGATTTCTAAACATTTATCG
Organism: Sarcophaga bullata; assembly: GCA_005959815.1. Lineage (NCBI taxonomy): Eukaryota > Metazoa > Arthropoda > Insecta > Diptera > Sarcophagidae > Sarcophaga > Sarcophaga bullata. The sequence continues at coordinate 16,705 of QOCX01003436.1, read as the reverse complement.
TAGGTAACCCCGCAACCGACCGCGAGAGAAGGATAACAAAAAAAAGTAAAATTGGTGACTATTACAACCAATCATGACCGTTAATTCATATTTATTCACTTTCGAGACGTATATATATATATTATATATTATCAACCCACGAACATGTAGCAAAAAATATATATGGTAAATCAATTAAAAGACAGGAAAAAAGCTAAGTAATGGCAGAAATATGCTATCTCAACCGGATTACAATTATACAATGATATAAGAAAAAAAAATAAAAAATTTATGTCGTGCAAGAATCTAGGTGCATGGTAGACAATAAAATCGTATTGATAGTTGATAGAGAGTCTACCTCGAATGAACCATATACTTGTACTTTATCTATTTACATAAAGCCTTTGATCATATAGTATACGGTCTATAATAAATATAAAAAAATCTGAATAATGATGTTAATAGGTAAGAACACCACACTATTGCCAAGCGAGAGACCTCTTATAACTGCCACTTGAGAGCCGCGGTTATAATCTATTTAATTTTATTAGACTTTAAGTAGATAAAACGTAAAATCATTTACATTCCACTATAACATACATATGTTATATTATATTACATTACCTCTCTATAAGGCTCCCACAAACAATTTCCGTCCATCTAAGATTACACTGTCCTAGATCTGGGAGTATCGCACATCATCTCATGCCTTGAGGATTCTACTTCCGGATTCTTTTTAATAGTCTGACCGACCCATTTATATATTTGTGTTATTATGGGTTCCTTATTGGTAAGGGTCCAAAGATCCATGTTGCTGCTGTCATTAGACCAGAATATCTTGCATATGACTCTGAGGCACTTGCTGATAAGTACCTGTGGTATCTGCATGGTGGTATTGCATGCTTACCAGATTCTACTCCCGCACAACAGAGTTGATTTTCCATATGCGATGAACATTCTTAGTTCGTTTGGAAACGTTCGCCTGTTTGGACGGAAACCAGTCTGTAGATTTTCCTCTATCTCGCTATAAACCCTTCCCCGTATGAGGTTGGAGCCTTTCTTTCTCCCTGACTGAGAACAACAAGCATACACTGTTGTATATTCGTCCAACAATACACTCAATACAACTGCTTGTGTGAACTGACCAATTAGATTGCATTATAATATTTATTTATACGTTATACTTATAAGTAAATTACCAAGGGAGAGCTATGACATTGACCATGCTTATAGTTTTTTATTTTTAAATAAAACTATAAAGGTCACAATTTTTTAGCAAAATTTTAGATAATTTTAATACTGTAATTGACACTGAAGAATTGAAGTTGCCGTAGTCTAGTAGATAGTGTGTTGGCTTATTAAAAGGAAAGGCAAGGGTTCGAATCCCCGGTCAGACATCAAAAACGAAATATGAAAAATTATTTCTACGGCGACTTTCTCTCAGCAGATTTCTGGCAAAAACTCTGAGAGTAAATAAAATTGCCATGTAAAGATTTCTCAAAAAAATCTGTCGTTCGGAGACGACTTTAAAAACTGTAGGTCCCGCCCCTCATGTATAAAAATTAACACACACAACATAAGTGGTGTGAGAAGCTAGGCTGTAATCCTGACTGAAGGGTTGTTATGGCCAATTATGTATGTATGTATGTTATGTAATTAGACATAACAGTCTGTTAGCTGAATAAATTCATAATTGCTGAGTATAGAGTTCTTGAATGTATAAGCGTGTGGACAGTTTTAGAAATTCGCAGAGAGCATTGTTTTTGTAAGGTCCTACCCATTAGATGAGCCTTTGTGATTCTATTGTGACATAGTCTTAGCCAAAGGACTACAAAGGCTGATTGAAAAACGTTCATGCAAACTCATCACGCAAATAACACGCCTTTTCGTTCAAAAACTCAAACTAACATGAACTAAAAAACTCATAAGCTCATGTTATTAATGTTTCATTTCGGGTCTATGAATTAATCATGATTTCCATCAGACCAATCATTACGCGTGTTTGTTGGTTGATTCGAAAAAGTTTTTTTTATTCAAAATATGAAACATAAAAAACAAAATCAAATGTAGTATGAGGAGAAACAAAAAACTTCAAACAAAAAAAAAAAAAAAAAAAAAAAAAAAATTTATAGAAATAAAGTGACATTTCATTTTCAAAAGTTTATCAAAAACCGAAGAATTAATATCAATAAAACAATATGTGGTGTTAGTAAAAAATGCATGCTAAAATAAAAAAATATATAAAAATGTGGAATAGAATTTTCAAAATTTTCAAAAAAAAAAAATATGAGTGAAAGAATAATAAGCAGATTTTGATCCAGATAGGTTTCTCTTTTTAGTAACAACTTCACCAGAGAATGGAAAAGAATGAAAGTGATTGTACTACTAGCAGGTGTTGAATGAACTCTCTGTGCCAATTTGGAAAAAAAAGTGGATTGGGCTGGGATGTTTTGATATATTCATCTCAGCAATTATAGGATCCCTTTCTTGGCAGAAGACTTCGCACACCCCTTATCCGTATCTAGAGCAGTCTCCCCCTTGTCTGGGCTTCTGGCCAGAATCTCCTGTTCAGCTTGAACATTTTAGGTTAGACGGAGTGCTCTTTCTTTTATAGATGTTTTGACATTTCGGTGTCTCTTCGTGAGAATGAATCGCTTTGCACCCAACAATTACTTATTGGTTATGAGTTCCAGAATTTTTATTATTATTTATTTAAGTCAATCGAAGAATTCCTTACAGACTGCTTTATAATTTACTATTTAATTAAATATGAATTGCATTTAATTAAGTAAACCCTTTAAATTAGTAAAATATTACATTTTATAACATCCAAATTAGAAGAGATAAAGATTGAGATTTCAGCAATCTCCTCCACGGATCGTTCATTGCAATTCGGTTACATAAAGTAAATGCAAGATTAGAATTACGTTGAGAAATATGAAAGAACTTTAACAAATCTTGAATAGTAGATTCATAAGAAATAAACAATATTCTATCTTCCTTTAGAGTTGGAACATTAATCTCACCTAAGCTCGATGAGTGAGATTGAACGGTTAAAAGTCTAAATAAACATCTTTAAACAAAACAGAACGAACTGATTTGTATTCTAAAACTTCATTCATATCCTAAAACTAATCTTACAAGCGGTTTATATAAATTCTTGGTAACGAACAGATCCTTAAATTTTTTACCAATCGTTTTATACATATTAAAATTGCACGGGCTTTGTTTACTCTAAGTAAAGTACTGGACAAATATTAAATTTGAATCAAATAAAGTCTTCAAGTACACATACATACTAATGCTAACCATTATTGCTTTTGCTCTTAAGAAGCGCATATGTCTGCATTTTGTTAGGTTTAATTCAGTTAAATTATAAATACACGTTCAAAGATCATGCATGTTGTATTTAATACCCTTTATGTTTGTAACCACTCAGTGTTATACTGTATTCTGTATTTCGTATTCCAAATGTCAAAAACATATGAGAAAATATGTATGTATATCGGAGTTTTATATAAAAATTTTCAAAAACTACAACAACACTATTGATTTCTCAGCCAACAATATATTCCATACAGCGATATAATAAGGGGTTTTGTGAATTGTCCAAATAGAAAAATATAAAAACAAATCGTAAGTTTAACGAAACATTTTAGGAAAAATGAAAAAATATATTATTTTCTTAATTTTTATAAGCAGGCTGTAAAGAACTGAAAGACAGTAGTGAGATTGAGAAAAAACGTTAAAGCCGGAATTCTGCAATAATTTCATAAACCTAAGGACAAAAGCCCAAATTTTAAACGATGATGAAACAATTTTACACAGCTTTGTCGCTTCTGTAAAAAATATTTAAATCTAATGGTAAAGATTCATTCAATCTAAATCACCATAAGTGATTTAATTTAACCTCATAAAGTGTGTCTATCAAAAACGTAAGTGAGAAGGATAAACAGGAACTTATTGATGCTTGTACAACATGGGTAATTGAGGATTGTCGCCCCTTCATTGCTTTTGAAGGATCAGGATGTCGGAAAATGTTTATTTTTTTAACAGGGGCAACACGTTATGACACAAACATCGAAACAAATGATTTGCTTCTTAATCCAATTACTTCTTGTAAAAAAAATTTCCGAAATATTTTGAAAAAGCTAGTTTCCAACATCTACTGCAAACTGCCCTACACGTTAGAATTCACATAATGCCATGTTTAAATCAATTTCAGACAACTACATACATACATACATACATACATAATTGGCCATTACAACCCTTCAGTCAGAATTACGGCCTAGCTACTCACACCACTTATGTTGTATGTGTTAATTTCATACATGAGTTTCGGGAACTACAGTTTAAAGTCGACTCCGAACGACAGATTTTTGAGAAACTTTTCATGGCAATTTTATTTACTCTCAGAGTTTTTGCCGGAAATCTGCTGAGAGGAAGCCGCCGAAGAAATATTTTTTTTCATATTTCATTTTGTTTTCTGTCTAACGAAACCCCAACCCTGACCTTTCTTCTAATAGGCCAACACACTACCTAATAGACTACGGCGACTTCAATTTCAGACAACTAGGTACAAGTAAATGAAATTCTATCAGGTGACTCGGAAACGAATTGATTGTCAAACATAGACATTTTAATGTTTGCTGGAACTGTATACTAGTTTTGGCATCAATTTCAACAAAATCCAGAGATTTAGTAATTTTCAATTAATTCCTATTTTACCAAGTACAACACCGGACTCTCCAACCAACTTAGCACTTTTATCGATTTTTTTTTCCACCGAATTTATCCTATATATTAAACAATGATGGAAAGTCAACTTCATAAAATATCAATTTCAGTCGACAGTGCTATATCAAAACGAGTCTTATCTTTGGCTGGAAATATTATTGCTGAAATGGACAATAGATTAACCGTCAAAACAGTTAACGCCATAATATTCCTTAATTCTTTTTATAAGACTATGTTCTTTTAGTTATAAAACTATTTCTTATAAAGGATTTTGTTAACTATACGTTGAAAAATGCAAGAAACAAAGTATTTGCAGTGACTCAAACGTATAATTGGACACTAGACATGAGATTTTTTAAGTGCCGGTTTTTTCAATGGAGATTTTTAAAATAGATTTTGATGAGGATTTATAGATCATTAATAATATTTAGCACTTTTCATTTAAAAAATTTTTAACAAATGAAAGGAAAATAATATTAACGAATTTCATGTCAAACTCATAATTGATCAGTCAAATAAAAGGCACTGTTTTAACACCAAAACCTTTTGTTTTTATTACTGTTCCAGACGTAGAGGCAACGACTGCTCCAGACGGGCATAAAATTACGGAGTTATGCTGTTCCATTCTCGCCTAAGTAAAAAGTCCCTATGTAGTTACTGTATAGGCACTATGCAGGTAGGTAGGTACATACCTCCTTGGAAGATATGCAAAGCAGTATGTTTGGCGTAACCCAAATACTGAGTTTTTGCCTAACAATACTCAGACTATTTTCAAGCAGGGGGAGTGTCGGTACTGGTATGAATATGTGTTTTCAGTGCAGGAGTAGAATTTGTTCGTTATATAGACAGTAAAACGAATTTATTCCACTATTTGGTTATTTTAAAACCAAATGTAGAATAAAGTGGAAAAATCGGTATTTGAACAGTCTCATAAGTAGTGTTCCATTATACTTTTGAGCCACTATATATACTATATATATCGAATTTTATTTTTTCTCTTCGTTATTTTGGCAACGATTAGCTGTCTTCTAGAACATTTTTAGTGTAACATTTTGTTCCTTCACCCGTTTAACTATTTTATCTAGATGTTTTCTTCTTCTTCTAGAGATCTATAAGCTACACTGATAGGCTGATAGGAACAAGGTGTCAAAAAGAGCCAGTGGTGAAACACTGGTGATAGCAATTCTTCTTCTAGTTCTGGACAATTTTATGTTAAAATTTATTTTCTCCTCGGAAATGTGTGTTCTCTTCCAAAATAATAAGGAAACGTTATATTTGAGTTTGTCAAAGGGCGGGAGATGGAACGTCGATTTACTTACATATTTTTTTTTCAAATTCATCTACACAAAACATCGCCATCACTCTGGCTTTTGATAGCGCCAACATCTACATGTATATGTACATATGTACGCAAAAGCATATCGAACATCGTGTTTTGCAATTTAAAATAATAAAGAAATATTTTTTTTAAGTTGTAGGAAAGTGATCTACTTCGTTTTGGACACTTGGTGCGAATGTGCTTCCCCTCTATTACACCTAGGTAGTTTGGACTTGTTTGATTGAAAAAACCAGGTGTTTCAGTCCAATCTCTTATATTTGACTTAGCTGCATATATTTCATTAAGAGAGAATTACATTGTTTGGCAAGTTTCGTAGACTATTTCTCTCACTGTAGATACTCCAATTTTTTATACTCTATCCAATATTTGGAAACTGGAATCATAATCGAGATAAATAAGTCTTTATGTATATATAATAATAGGTTTTCTTCCCGTTTCCAGCTTCGGTTTTAATATTGTAAGAAATAAATTATATTTTTCAACGTCTATTCTAGCTACTTTAAGAAATTGTTACGGATCTTGATCCTTTATTTGCTTTAACCATGTTTTGACAAATCCAATCTAATCTCTGGCTTAATAACAAACCTACAAAAACGCTGTTACCTTTCCTTATTACTTAAATGTCTTAAAATGTCCTTTAAGAACATATAAGACATTGAAATTGAATACAAGCATTTTTTAAAATAACATATTTTTTGAGTGTGAACCTGAAAATAAAGCCGAAAAAAGTAGAATCAGTGTAGTTGTTTGTGACAAGTTACAAAGGAAAACGCACAGAATGAATAGACGTATAGAACGCATATAGAGCAGGTTTAAGCCTGCGACCTTGGCGTTACATGCGTATGTCAAAAAAGTAGAATCAGTGTAATTGTTTGTGACAAGTTACAGAGGAAAACGCATGGAATGCATAGTAGCATAGAACGCATAGAGTAGGTTTACTTTTTACTTTTCTATGCGTCTCATGCACTGCTAGAGAAAGTAAGCAGTTTATTAAATTTATGGATGACAAATTATATTCTATTGTGAATGGCATCGTTAAATATGTTTGTTCATTACAATTTTCCCATTTTTTTTTTGCATTTTAAAAATATTAATAAAAACATATTTCATAATAAAGTTTACTACTAATTTAAGAGTAAAATATATTAAAATACATTTTTTAACACATTTCTTTCATGAACAAAATTTGTATACTAGTTATCGAGTGTCATCTCTTTTGAATTTATTAATTTGCACACAAGAGCAATGGGGGATAAATTAACTGTAAACATTCGTCTTGTGTTTATATTTTGCACTGCTTCCCCAAGACGGGAAAATTAATTTACACATCCCCTTAANACAAGAGCAATGGGGGATAAATTAACTGTAAACATTCGTCTTGTGTTTATATTTTGCACTGCTTCCACAAGACGGGAAAATTAATTTACACATCTCCTTAAAAAATTCGCCATCTTCAAAAGGGTGACCGTATTTCGCAAATACTAAAGTTATTGCATGTGTTGGTTTTTGTTGGCTTCTAGAAATGGGACTTCTATTTTCAAATCCGGAATTTAACTTAAAATCCAGCATTAACTTTTTAAATAAATGTTCCCGTTTGTAGTTTTTATTCCACATTTTAATCTAGTTTTTCTTTTAGTGTATAATTGAAATACGAAAATATTTTAAAATGAATCGACGACAACCTACTTCACTGAATGTTGACAAGCAACTGAATGCAATTTTACGCTCTTTTTTACGAACATTGTTGATCTATGTGTGTCCTATGTCCTATGTGTGTAAAAAGCCGAAAATGTTGAGAACTCAGTGGCTATGGGTGCCGACGTTTGCTTGTAATGGAGTAACCCGAGTTGACAATTATGACAATTATGATTATAATGCTAAAAACAGCAGCGATTAATTAGAGGAAGAAAGAAAATATTTTAAGTTTTGTGAATCAAATGTGTTAGAAACAAGAGATATACAGAGTGAAAACTGGCGGAAAAAGTAAAATGTAAATAAACATTTATTTTATATTAAAAAGGGGGAAATTTTGAATAGTTTTAATTTCTTCAATGAAAATATTAAAAATTCCTAAATATTTAAATATTCAACGAATTGTGGGTAATTTTCGTTCACAATAAGTTTAGTTTTTTGTGCAAAAGGTAATTAAGAAGTTAAATATTACAACATCAAAAGAAGATGTACTGCTCATAAAAAAATTTTTTGATCAAAGTTGCCAACGTTATTTGTTTCATTTTTCTTTTCTCAACGCTTTATTTACAATCCATCCCTTTGCAATATTAAGCAAATTTGATTCAATATTTATTTGACATATTTGTTGAACTCCATTAAGACCAACAACGTACATACTTATGCAAATTTTTTCTATAAGTTAATATTAGTGAAGTATATACATATTTACATGTTTACAATTAGAAAAATAGATACATAATTAATTTCGGATTGGCAAATCCAGAATGTGGTGTGTTTTCAGTTGATTTATTTCGTTGGTGAAGAAGAGTTAATGGATTGTCGTGGAGAATTAGCCTGTTTAATGTTCGAATTTTTTCATAAAGTTGAATTCCATAGGTCCAAACTGGATTTAGGATAGTTTTTTAAATCAGTACTTTGTTTCTTAAACCCAAACGAGATTTGGGAATAATAGCCAGAATGGAAGTTTTGTTTTCTTATTTTTAACTGCTTCTTTATTATTTTGATATTAGTCTTCCATGTTAACCTTCTGTCAAAATGCATTACTAAATATTTCACGCAGTCATTTTGAAGGATGCGATTATTGTTTAGACGTTGACTTTAATGTTTCATTTGTTTAGCCAAGTCTCAATTGCATTCAATTCATTTTTAAGCTGAACTGGTGAGGTATTTAGACAAACATCGGCCGTTAAAATAGCAGTAGTAACTGCATATGTTACAATTAAATGCGCATTCGCTAATTGCGGAATGTCTGAGGTGAAAATTGTGTATAGTATTGGTCCAAGTACTCTACCCTGAGGAACACCTGCTTGAATATCGCATGTTAGGGAAAACATAAAAGTTTCTTTGAAATCGCCATAGTCTAGTAGGCAGTGTGTGTCAGACCTCAAAAACGAAATATGAAAAAAAATATTTCTTCGGCGGCTTCCTCTCAGCAGATTTCTGGCAAAAACTCTGAGATTAAATAAACTTGGCATAAAAAGTTTCTCAAATATCTGTCGTTCGGAGTCGACTTACACACACAACATAAGTGGTGTGAGAAGCTAGGCCGTAATCCTGACTGAAGGGTTGTAAAGGTCAATTATGTATGTATGTAAAAATTTCTTTCAGATAGGTACGATTTCAAGAGCAAATAAAATGACGATGGAAGAAATTTTTCAGTTTGAAATATAACCCAACATCCCATACTTCATCAAAAACCTGCTGACAGAAAAACCTCTGAACAATATTTTTTGTTTTCCAATGTATCTCTTATAAATGCAGCGATAAGATGGAATTGTTCCTGAGTACCATGTTTTTTCCTAAAACCATATGATATTTAGGAATGATGTTATCTTTTTAAAACCCGCAAATAATCTCTTCAAAAATATTCTTTCAAAAATTTGGAGAATATAGGCAGTAAACTTATGGGTCTATAGGATGCAAGATTTTCTTCAGGCTTGCTCGGTTTATTTACCATTATTATCTCTACGCACTTCCACTGCGAGGGAAAGTAAGCCTGCCTTAACATAGAGTTATAAAAAAATGTTGAATATAAGATACCCTTTGCTGGCACTGCTTTAATTGCTTTAACTTTTATGCCGTCGTAACTAGGGGACTTTTTGAAGTTTATTTTTTTATTTCTTCCTTTACTTCAGTTGGAAATACTCGTACATGCTTTATTAGCCAATCCATAGGGCAAGAACTATCTAGAAATGCATTTATTTTATCAGTAAAAGGGTTATGATTTGCGTAAGGTTGAAAAGTATTTTGCGGATGACGAGCAAATGTTTCTGCCTTACTTTTATCGGTTTTGTACTGGAGCATTTCTTTTTGTTCGTTTTTTGTTTTTATATATTTTGTGGCCTCTCACAACGAGATCTCATTATCTTTTATATTATTGGTGTTCAAATTACTAAGGGCCATTTTTTGAGTGCAAGATTAACGATTAAGTTAACTTTAATCTACGTATTCAGTTTTTGAGTTTACTTAATCTTACATTTAATCTTTAGTTAAACCCATCAACGTTGGGTGTTTAAACTTAAGATTAACTGTCGAAAGTAGTTGACAAATTTTATTAAAAAAGAAAACTTTTAAGTGAGAGAAAGCCGAATAAACAAATAAATAAGTGATTATGAATTATATAAAACCCAATTAGACAATAGAAATTCTTAATTATTTATTATTTATCAAAAATTATTTTTTTACTTAAAAATCAATCGTATTCATCTGCTTTGCTCTATACAAAAGCAAATTGTTGTGAAAAGCGTTGCCATTTTTGCTTATAAATGTGGCAGCTCTACATGGTTTAAACTCCCACTCAAAAAAATGGAAACCCAGTTAACTGAAGATTAAATTTAATTGGAGATTACCTTAAACTTGAGGTTAATCTCGCACTCAAAAAATGGCCCTAAGTGAGTTACCATTCTGATCATTTTTCATATTATAAAGAGCAATTTTAAACATCACAGTCCTACTTATAACTACAACAACGAAGAGTAACCCTACTTAAACAACAACACTTTTGAACCAAACATGAACACAAATCATAATAACAAATCTTACTCTGAAATACTTAAAACTGATCAGAAAAATTCAGTTGAAAAGTTAGAGCATACCTCTATAGCCGCACTTAATACTACTTTTGAACCAGTTACAACAAATTATAAATAGTAGAACAGATTTAAAATCGTTCTTGGATTTAGAGAAACATAAATCTTAATATATCTCTAAAATCTCCTGCAGATATTAGTGATGCTGTTGAAAGACAATTCATAAAGCAGAATTTTTATCAACTCCAAAATCATCGATTCAACGTAATCATATCATATCAAAAGTTAAAAATTATTATTATTATTAGTTCTTTTTATTATTTACTAATTGTTTTACACAAAAATTACATTTTTATTAACCCGCGCCAATATAAAAAACCCACCCCGAAAATTAAAAGAACATAAATAAACAAAACAGAGAGACAATCACAGAGGGAGAGAAATAGTATTTGGTAATATTTGTTGTCCCTTTCACGTTAAACCGGCAACTGTGCACAGTTGTACTATGAAATAGTAACCACTGCTTTAAAAATTACCTTTAGCTTCACACTCATTTCTACCTTATTGTGCACTTTAGCTGGATTCACCCATGGTTTCGGAACAAAATTTTTGTTTCGAAACAATTTTTTATATGGAGTTTGATGTTTTTCTTTTTGAGAGAGAGGAAGAGAGTAAATTTTGTTCGGAACAATTGAATTGGTGTAATTTTAATTTTTGTTCCGAAACAATTGAACAGTGCTGCCAGATACTTCAATTTTATAAGCAAATTTGATACAAAAATTGATAAAATAGTAAAACGTCGTTTACAAACATATTTCATACGGTAGCCTTGTTTTTCCAGATCAATTGTTCGAAGTGGTGAATCGTTTCAGTACAAACTCTCAAAAAACTAAAATTGTTCCGGAACAAAAATTTTGTCCCGTAACCATAGGTGAATTCAGCTTTATAGGACTGAAAAACAAATTATCTGCCCGCTAAAAAACTTGCTTTAGTTAAAGACAAGTTGTATTAAGCCGAAAGTCTATACCATGTGTTTTATGCGACCTTGCGTTACATGCGTATGCCAAAAAAGTAAAACCAGTGTAATTGTTAGAAAAATTCAGCTGTTTTTTAAACTTATGGATGGCAAATTGTATTCTATTGTGAATGGTATCATTATATATGTTTGTATAGTGCGTTACTATTTTCGGATTTTTTTTTGTATTCTAAATATTAATAAAAACATATTTCATAATAAAGTTTATTACTAATTTAAGAGTAAAATATATTAAAATACATTTTTTGACACATTTCTTTCATGAACAGAATTTTTATAATAGTTATCGAGTGACATCCCCTTTGAACTCATTAATTTGTAAACAAGTGCAATGGAGAATAAATTAACTGAAAACACACGGGTTGCGTTCTTTTGAAGCTTTTCCCAGGCCTTAGCAGCACAAAATGTCATATTTGTAAATTCATAAACATGTATTAAATGCCATAAATTCTTTTAAAGTCACAATTTGATTTTCCATTTTCCAAAACTGTTTTTTTTTTGCAAATTATTTTACCACAACAGATGTTCACAACAAAAAAAACCTGTCGCATAGAACGAGAGAAAGGCATTAAACGCATGGGATGGACTTTCGGCTTTAGCAGCCCTGTTTTTAAACGGTAAAAGCTCTTGATGATTTCGGTTTAATGCGAATTGATGAGATTAAACAAAATTACCTTTAAAATTGAAATTCAATTACTTTATTAAAATTTATTAGATTTGAAATTAAAAAAAATAGACAAAATACATAAAATAAAAGAAAAAATTCAGTAAGAAAAAGGTATACAATAAATATATGTATTAATTTGAAATCATATGAGAGCGTTAAAAAATTATATTGTATATCAGCGGTGGGCGCTGGTTTGTCTGTGGAACGAAATATTTCATGGAATTCAGTTTTAATCTTCGTATTTATTTTTACTAGAGCTGCCGTAATGGTAAAAATAGCATACTGAGTTATACTTTTGAATTCCTGAAATATACCACAAAATTTCCCTCATCGCAGTACATTTTATTAGCAAAAAAATAAACAAAGCAACACAGGCAACCCTAAACACAACATACAAAAGAGACTAAAGTCATATACATAAAATATATATTTTAGGGTTTATTATATGCAATAGCTATTTAACACTTTTTCACTTATAAATAGACGTCGGCACCCTTAGCCACTGTGTGTTCAGTTTCTAAATTTTAAATTTAATATAGTGGTGCCTCATTTACATCTCCACGACCCCAACAACGTAAGGCAATCATTACTTGTAATTCGGCTGTCGTTACACACCCTCTGCTATCCATTGTGATGCTCTTTTTTTTTACTAAATCCAACTTTAAATTATTCGTCAGGTATGCAGAATATCTGCAAATTTGACACCTGAAAATTGTATAATTTTTTACCTAAATATTCATTTCTTCATTAAATTTTTTTTCTAACAAAACAAGTTTCTTCGACAAATTTAAATTTTAAGTTTTTAGCTGCCTTTTATTAAAGTGCACATTGCCTTTACCTGCAAATTTTTGTTTCATGTCTTTATTTCTCCAAAATCTATAAATCTAATTAATATATGTGCCTTATACTTTTTGAACATTAAAACTTTTTTCATAGCAAAAATTAAAAGAAAAAGAAGTGGTTATAAATTTTTTTATTTTAAAAAACGAAAAACTCAATTAATTTTATCTGGTTGCACATCATTGAATCTCAGCTGTTTAGTTTGCTGACAGTTTTTAGGCAGTGTTGTCCGGCAGCATTAATTACCGGGCCAAATGAAAATACCGAATAAATTAACGAGGATGCAAATTTGATAAATTTAATCCCAGACAGGATTAATGTAATCCATCTTGTGATAAAGATGTAAATTGTTATGGTGAGTTAACTGACGGCGAAATAATTAACAGTGTTATGAACAGTGGTTTAGAAATTGATACAGAAAATAGAAACGATATTCAAGATGGGAAGGTTGCCCAAATTCTACCATTAAAAGAAACACTTACAGCTTTCAATGTTCTTCAAAAGTATTGCTTCTATAAAAATATAGATTTTCCGATAGACCAATAGAGTCTATAAGGTATTCTAAACAAACAAACAACAACACAGTTTTTTGCTTAAATATGTAATTAAAAAAACATGTGTAAATAAATAAGGTATCTAATTGTTTGTACCTGATACAATGTTATATAGAAAAGAGGTCTCTGAATTTGTTTTTTTATGTTTTATGTATTTTAAAAAATATTTAAATTTTTTGTTAAAAGAAAATGATCTTACATAACATTTAAATTTAGTTATTTGCTTTAGCCGGGCTTTGAGAGAGTAATCTATAACTATTCTATAGTAACTATTAATTTATCTGCATTTTTGGCTTATCTGCACAAAAATTCTTGCAAAAGTTAGTTGAGCAGGTAAGTCAAAACTACTTTATTTTATTAGTTCCAGTAAAGACAATCAAACACCAGGTGTCTTTTAAAATTTTGATACTTAAGAAAAAAGTTTTTATTTTCAGAAATATAAAATTTTTATAAAAAAATACTGATAACGCTGCTCACCGTTGTTCTATATACAGTGGGTGCCTTATAATTAGAAACGATTTAGCGACATGTATGTTTGTTAATTTATTATCAAAACTTTTAAAACTAATAGCTAAAAAACACAATACAACTAATTAGCTTTAAGTTTAAATTAAAAAAGTTCACAACATCAATATCATTTTTAAAAAATTAGCCAAAATCAAAAAATACCAATTTCAGGTTGGTCATATAAATAGAGACGAAAAATATTCTTACAAACAGCTTAAAAATATCTTAATATATTCACATTTAATCGGCATATTCTTTGATATCTTGGCTGATAGCCTTTGTTTTGAACAACATCTGCAATTCTTTTCGGCAAACTTTGTATCAAACGTTGATATGTTTTGTCACCTTTGTTGCACCAGCTGGAACAATTCATCGCTATTTCGGGGTTTATGTCTTTACGATCTCTTTTTATTTTGATAAATAAAAATTACTGGCAAGCTGCTCACCGCTGTTCTATATATCTCTTACAATTCATTTTAGAGTTGTCATGGGAAAGGAGAAACTTAACATAATTTAGAAATTTTGGAAAATAGAAAATAAATAAAATGAATAAAATATTATTTAATATGTTTCTATTTATATGTTAACATGTTCTCGCATATTCATGTAACAAGACGGATTTAATTAAAAAATAATATATAATTAAATAAATAATAATTAATTTCAAATCACATAGTAAAATTTGGTAACGCTAACTCAAATAACAGTGTTTTGACCCATTGCGAAACAGTGTGAGAGCTGCTAGAGAAACTTTGTTTTCCTCAATTAATAAACATAATTGAATATTTTATACTCAAAAATGTTTACTCAGTATTCCTCGCTTTTAAGCGAGTATTGAAAACCTACACCTGCGAGAGAATAATAACTTATCGTTTTACCTAATGGAATTATATTTGTCTTATTGAATACAGTGATTTTGTATTCGGTAATCTTCTGTATAACTTTATAGACTTAGTCAAAAGTTCCACTGTAGTATTAATTATGCAGAGAATCAGGTCGTTGACTCGGTCGAGACTTGTACCAGGCCAGATTATTAGAAGAAAAGTTTTACAAATTGCGAAAGGCGAACATTGGTGGATAGTAGGACTTACGTCAGGAATTAATTATCCCAGATTACTTTGCATCAGTTGATTACGTCTTCTGGATGGAACACAGTCCCTACCTCGAGAAGAATAAAACCATAAGGAACATTTTATGGAACTACCTTACGCTGTTCAACTTCTCACTACTTTTTCCATTAAATCTGCCGTATCGCGTAAATGGTGAATATTGACTTTCTATTGCTATTTTATAAGCATAATTGCATGAAATAACATAACTCGCACGAATGGACGAGCTAGTTAACAGAACCAACTTCGGACAGAAAGTTGTCACAAGGTTTTTTTTATGTAAATGGAGGAGGTTGTGCTTAAAAGTATTAAAACATTTTGAAACAAAAATCATAAGTTTCAGTGCTACAAAGCGGGGTGTTATTATACTACACTTTATTATTCATTTGTGTTCAAAAGCGACCATACATTGCAATTTTGAACTAAATAAAATAGTTTCGAAGAGGAAGACCAAACAAACTCAATACTATATTCCAAATTAAAGGATTTGAAGTCACGTTGAGTCGAACTTAATAAGTCATCTTATATAAAGGTTGTGTTGAAACTCGCTGACATAATTGCCGATACAATCAAAAAATAACGTATTTGCAGACAATCTCAATATTCACTTATACTTCAGTCTCAAACATAAACTCTAATGCCTGCAAATTCTGAGAATGGTATTAAGCTACCACCCTGCGACACTAAAGTATTTGTAGGGAGTTATGTACAATTGCCCTCTTTGAAGGATATGTTTACAGCAGCTGTTATATAAATCACACTAACTGTCTTCCTTTATGAAAAAGAAGTATTCCCTCCTTGACCATATACGATCAAGATTTCTCATATCAGGCTAGATTGATGGTAAACGCAGCTCTCAGCAAATGCATTATGATTTACTCAGACAACAAGCTGATAGCTTCAAACATAAGGTAATCTCATAAAGTCTAATAACATTGGTGTAGTGACCTCTCATGGGCACAGCTCAGACACGGCTGTGAAGATTTGTCGAAAATCTGGTTAGAAGAATATTTCACATGTCTTAATAGTAAATTCAAAAGTAAAGGAGACTCTCAGAAACAATATATTGGTTTTTATATCTCTCTGTGCACTTAATAATATAACACCCATGAACATGATCTCATTACACCTTTAACCCTTGCAATTATGGTGAACAATCAAATAAATGATAAGTGTAATTATAATTTTATCTATAAATTTTAACGTGTTGTTT
>QOCX01003435.1:0-17569 GCA_005959815.1 Sarcophaga bullata | reverse complement strand
AAATAATAGACTTTTAAAAGTTATTTTCCAATTAATTAATTAAGTTTTGAAAAACAATTTTCAATGTCAAATAATCCTTTCGAGTCCTTTTTTTTTCAATTTCAATCCATTATTTATTTTTCTGACTCTGGATTAAAATAAAACATAAATACCGACTGAAAGCAGATTTTTCATTGATATTCAATTTCCAGTCAAATAAATAATTTCAGATAAAAAAAAAACAAAAAAAAAACAAAAATAAAAATAAAATACCATAAATATTTTCACTTAAAATCAGGTTTTTATTTAAAATTTCTTGATTTCATTCAAAATATAAAAAAAAACAAAATCTTTTTCTTTTTGGTTTGTTTTGTTTTTTCGTTTAAATGTAGACTGGCTGTTATTTTTTTATTTTTTTTTCTTTTTTTTTTTTTATTAAAAAATATCACACTATTAAATACCACAACTTGTTTTTGTTTTCTATTTATTTTTTTTTTTCGTTTTATTTTCCTTGCTTCGATTTGAAATGAAATGCCCAAATGTTGTTGTAGTTGTAATTGCTGTTGTTGTTGTTTGTTTTTGGCTCACTTCAAGCAATGTTTTGTTATTTATTTTTTTCTTTTTTTGCTGTTTGTTATTGTGTTTTTAATAATAAAAATTCATTCATAAAAACAATTTCATTCATTTAATTCATTCATTCATTCATTCATTCATTCATTCATTCATTTATACGTTTTTATAAGCAACAGCAACAGCACAGCACAGCTACAATAATAATAACAACAGCAGCAAAATTAATAAATATTTGTTTTATTTCATTAAAATTTAATTCTTTTTGCAATTGTTTTTGTCTGTTTGTATTTTTTTATTTATTATTTAATACAATACAACACACTGCTAATATTTTTTTTTTTAAATTTTAAAAGAGAGAGAGAAACGAAGCCAAAAAAAGAGAATATTGCTGTTTGAAATACATTGAAAGTAAACAAGTTGTAAAATTAATTTTTCCGTTTTTTTTTTTCTTTTATTATGTTTATTTTTTTAATATTTTTTTGTGTTTTTCGTTAAGACTTTTCTTTATAAATGGTAAATATTTACATTTTATTTCTTTAATTTTTTATTTTTACATAATTTTTCTTTTTTGGTTTTTATTAATAATTTTTTTTCTTTTTTGTTCTAAAATAATTTAAAAACACACAAACCGTTTATTAATAATAATAATAGAATGCGTTAAAAAGAACACGTTTTCTTCTGGTTGTTATTACTATTATTATTATTATTATTTTTCTTGTTGTTGTTGTTGTTGTAACACAATAAATTTTTCAACCACGTTTTTATCCGTTCTTGTTTACTTTTTTTGGAATTTTCTTTAATTTTTTACTACCAACTCATATGGCGTTACTTTTCAAACTGATCGCATAAACAAAAATGTTTTGAGATTTTTACAGAATGTTTTTTCTTCTTTTTTTTTTCTTTCTTTAGATTTTATATTTTCAAACTCTCTTACACACACACACACACACACACACACACTACCACTCACATCCATTCTCTCTCACTCTTACTCATCGATATTTATTTTCAAACAAATTACTCTGTTTGTTGCTCTTGCTACCTAAATTAATCAAGTGTGTATGTATGTAAGTGTTAGTATGCTTACGAATGTGTTTGTGTAAAAGAAAAAAAGAACCCAACTTCAATAGAAAACCTTTATATTTGCTACAACTCCAATTAATGTTGTGTTTGTGTATACATGTACTCTGCTCTCTCTCTCTCTCTAAAAAACTAGATGCTCTTCTATATTCTATACAGTCCACAGTTCTCTTAAAAACATATTATCGCACTCTTTAATGAAATCATAAATGTAAGTGTGTGCGTTTTAAGAAATTTTCATGAATTTTAGGGTATCCAGCCAACACGAGTTCTTGAGTTAAGCAAGCAATTAATTTTGATCAACACATTTGGTATTTATTGTTGCATAATGAAATAATTTTTAATAATTTAAGTTACTTAAGGAGTAATGTTAACTACTCTAACAGCTTTGTCCAGATTATTGTTGAAAGTTGGTGATCGAAAGAATTTTCCGTTCTTTTAATTTTTTTTTTTTAAGATTCTAGAACGGAGGTTTAAACTTGTAACTTTCAATTCACTAAGATACAGCGACTACGCTGAAATACTTTTTACACAAAATAATTACACTTTACCGGTACTAAAATTCCTTACAAAAATCTATTAAACAAACTGGCCACTTGCACTGAGGCATTGCGTGTTTCTCTTAATTTAAACAAGAGAGTCGAAATTGTGATTAACGTGGAGTATGCGTCTGTGTGTGCATGGATATATGTGTGTTGCCTTATATTTGCCGCTACTTATGAATGAAGCAATTTTTGAAGTTCACAGCATCTGTTTACTGTTTTCATTGTTGTTCTTGTTGTTGTTGAGTTTCGGTTGTGATTTAATGTGCAAGTGTTTTTCTTCGTTTGTTGTTTTCCTTTTTCAGTTTCCTCTCTTGAATAATGCATTCGATTCGATTCAAAATAAGAGAACGAGATCTTTAAGATAATGGTGTTGCCATAGTTGTGTAAAAACGGTCTGACTGTTTGAAGATGTTGCTGATGTAAAAAGTGCAGTAGGCGGGAATTCGAGTATTATAGAACGACAAGATTTTTATCACAGAGACCAGACTATACTTTTCGAATGGTTTTTAGTGGATTTTCGATTCGGTGCCGTAAATTATATAAACATACAGCGGTAAAGAATACTTCATACTGGCACATCCTTATTGATATTAACTGCAGCTCGCATTCGGAAGGAATATACAGTCAAACACCGGTGTATGTAGACTTTTTTTCTTTGACTGTACATACTAATTCTTATAAAATTAAAAAAATTTTGAATTGCAATATTGAATCGCCGTAGTCTAGTAGGTAGTGTGTTGGCTCATTAGACGAAAGGCCAGGGTTCGAATCCCAGATCAGACAACAAAAACGAAATATGAAAAAAATATATCTTCGGCCACTTCCTCTCAGCAGATTTCTGGCAAAAAAAAAAACTCTGAGAGTAAATAAAATTGCTATGAGAAGTTTCTCAAAAAATCTGTCGTTCGCAGTCGCCTTTAAATTGGAGGTTCCGCCACTCATGTATAAAATTAACACACACAACATAGGTGGTGGGAGAAGCTAGGGCGTAATCCTGACTGAGTGGTAGTAATGGCCAATTATGTATGTGTTATGTAATACTGAATCTACAATTTTGTATTACAGTGAAGCCTAGCTCGTATTAACTAGGGGAGATTTATAGCCGCATACTACACATATGGCGGCCTTACAATTAGATTCCTAACCAAGAAGTTTATTAGCATAGAAGTCTGACAAACGAAATTAACACTAAGAACGCCTATCAAGAAATTGGTTTAGAGATCGTAGAAAATTTAAAGAATTCCTTTAGATTGGAATCCATAAGAAACTCAAACAAGAGGAAAAAATTATTGGCTGAGAAGTTGAACAAATAAAGTCTATGGACGCCTATCAGAGAATTGGTTTAAAGATCTTAGAAAATTTAAAGAATTTTGTGTGATCAGTTGCGTCTGATAAAAAAGAACGTCTCCTTTCATTTTTACAGTTTATTGGAACACCCTACACTACAACGACCTTCCAAAATGCCAATTGACTGTGTGCGTCTACCTTGAGCCCAAGGAACGAACAACAAATCAAAGAAAAATTCCAATTAATTCATATTTTTATCGCTTCCACAAACATATGCAAAATAACATTCAAACAAACAAATAAACAGAAATATTCTGTGTCTTTAAATATGTAAGCTGACGATGAAATTGAATTAAAAAAATCAAAGACAGAAGGAGAGAGAGAAGGAGAGATGGAAAAGGCCACTAAAGAGGATAGCCATAAAGAATGAAAATCCAAAGATGATATTATGTTCAAGACGTTGGTCAAAAACTTTTTAATAAAACAACTGAAAAAAAGAGAGATAAAAAACAGATTTTGGCGTGTGCTTAAAGCGCGTGCGCACAAACTTACTTAGTTAAGAACAGCTACGCTACATACACTCACTCCAATCGTAAATATACACTCAAGTCAAGCCTATTCGTAGCAAACTATACGCGTTTAGGCATGCTCTCGCATTCATATGCATGTGCACAGTCATTGTAAGCCATCAACATTATCACTGTTGTCGTCGTCGTCGTTTTCATTCTCATCATCGTCGTTGTCGACAACATACAACAACCAACGGCAACATTAACGGCAGTAAAACTTCTTTTTTCCCTTTTTTTTTTTGCATAAAAAAGATAAAAATTCGAGAATAAAAAACCAAAACAACAACAACAAAAACACGACAGCCAAGCGAAATAAATTAAAGAACGAGAATTAAGCGCGCGTTTGTTTGCCCGTTTTAAGTACAATTTTTTCTCTCTTTTTTTTTTGTGCTTCTTTTTTCTGATTTCTTTAAAGCCCTATACAGCTCTATACAAGATAAACCCGTATCATCATCAACCAGCCCAGCCATTCCATGCCGTGCCGTGCCGTGCGTTCATTCACGTTAATGTTTAACGACGTTTTTATTTTTATTTTTTTTTATTTTTTTTTTTTTTTAATTCTACTCATACGTACACATTTTATTTGAATTTTAAAATAAAAATCAACATAAAGTTTCAAAAATAAAAACCAATCTGCACATACAACAATGTTTCCGATTTTTTTTTTTTTTTTTTTTTTTTTTTTTTTTTTTTTTTTTTTTTTTTTTTTTTTTTTTTTTTTTTTTTGGGAAGAAATAAATACCCTTGAGCAACAACAATAACAATCCACATAATTTTTTGTAAAAAAAAAACAAGAAACAACGGATCATCGAATTAATATTTAAAACAAAATCAAATTCATCGTTTTCACCCCCTTTTTTTCTTTGTAAAGAAATGTCTATTGGTTTCCATTTATGTTTCAAAAGCATATGCAATATGCGAAGGGAAACCATCAGTTTCTATCAAAAATTTCAACTTCTTTTAGCATAAAAGTGATGGCATTCAAACCAAATGTACACCATTTTGTTTGTGGTATATGTTATGTACTACCAGGATTCAGAAGTTGACCTCTACACATGTAGTGCATAGTGCTGAAACTACGAAATTAGATGGCGGGTGGGAATGGTGTTTAAGTGAAAGAAAAAAGTACAAAAAAAAATAGGAAAAAGTTTTTAAAAATATTTCATGATCACACTCCTGCATCAATTCTAGTTTGTACTCAAAATAAAGAAAGTAAGAAAGCCTAACTTCCATGGAAATTCATTGATCTGCAACATAATAGTTCATCATACAGAGAAAAAGTTGAGCATCACTTGATACCGAATTCGAGCTATAAAGACAGATACATAAGAACATTCCAACCAAGCTTCCGGAGCTTCAAGATCAATGTTTGAAAATAGTTGAATGGCTTGACCGTAAGAAACCATTTACTATACACACACACTGCAAAATCTTTCTACTCATTAATAGTGGCTTGCTTTTGTCATAATGCTAGTTCGTGGGACTGGAGATATCCGACAAAGCTAACTTTTTTATATGAGCAAACAAAAAATCGTGAAATATTCGATAACATTTAAAAAAGGTGCGATTTTCTGACCTAGTGGGCTGTATAGCCTTTGGATCAAGGATGCCAAAACAGCTTTCATGAAGTTCGGTTAACCCTTGGAACCGAATATATAGCCAACGCATTGATTTCTTCAAATAAGCAAACAAAAATGCTCTGTATGAATAGTGATAAATCGGATAAAAAATGGGCTTGTAGGAGAACCTAGTATCGAATCTAGTAGGCTGGATAGCCATGGGATCAAGGATTTGAAAACAGGTTTACTTATGATCGAACGTTAATTTTGGGACCGGAGATGTAGCCGACGAAGCTAATTTTTTTTTTCCAGATTTAAAAAAATGGACTTGTGGGGAAATTGGAGTGAATGGGCACGATACCAAGGATTCCAAAACAGTTTTCTTTAAAGTCGAGCTTTACTTGGGATCGGTGACATAGGCGACGAAAATAACTATATTTTATATGAGCAAAAAATAAAAACTTTAGAAAAATGAACTTAAAAATTTTAATAATTTTCAGTGAGTTAATGTGCATTCATATACATATTATAGATCCAGCAAAACGTCGTGATTTTTGCAAGTTGCATTTCTTTGATAGATGGTTTGGATATTTTTGGGCAATGACTTGCATTTTTTAGGTCGATGACTGACATTTTTTATGCTAATGATTGGCTTTTTCTGATTGGTGACGGACATATTTTGATTCGATGACTTGCATTTTTTGATCGATAACTTGATTTTTTTTTTTTTTTTTTTTTGGATCGACTACATCCAGTTTTTTGAATAATGACCGTTAATATTTTGCTGTACGTTGATATTTATTAAGGAGTTTGGAACACTTTTCTTACTAAAGAATATAGTTTAACAGGAATTGAAATTTCACAAATTTCCAAATAGACTGAATGGAGTAATTAAGCAGACAATAATTATCTAGCGGAACAGGGCGAAGTCGCCGTAGTCTAGTAGGTAGTGTGTTTGTTTATAAGACGAAAGGCCAGGCTTCGAATCCCCGGTCAGACATCAAAAACGAAATATGAAAAAAATATTTCCTCGGCGTCTTCCTCTCAGCAGATTTCTGGCAAAAACTCTGAGAGTAAGAAAAAAATTGCCATGAAAAGTTTCTCAAAAGTCTGTTGTTCGGAGTCGACTTTAAGCTGTACGTCGCTCCACGCATGTATAAAATTAACACACACAACATAAGTGGTGTGAGAAGCTAGGCCGTAATCCTTATTGAAGGGTTGTAATGGCCAATTATGTTATGTTATGTATGTAATCATCTTGCGGTTTGACACAAATCAAATTTCTTCTTCAAACAATATTGTCAACAGCAGCACTACAGCGTTCACACTGCAATCAATGAAATTGTTCTTTCAAACTGTCTGCGAATTTTTGTTTTTTCATTTCACTTCTGTCCTATAGTAGTCGATTTCAGTTTGCCTGACGTTATTGCAAATTTTTTTTACTAAACAAGTCAATAAAGTCGAAATATTGAATGAATACAATAAAAGAAATAAAAATCTGTTAAAAAAAAACAACACAAGCTTAAAAAGAGAAAAGAGAAAGAGAGAAAAAAGAGAAATACCACAAACAACAGGAATTAGTTTCCGGTCTAAAAGTGGTTACCAGAATGGAATGAAACATCAACATCATAATTATCATCATATTCTACTTTTCCTTTTTTATATTCACTTTGTTACGTTTTACGGCTTTTCTTTAAGGTTTAGTTTATCAAGTAAAAAAATTGAATGAAACTGAATCAAACGTTACAATGTTAGCAAAATGGCAACACCAAAAGTCCCAGCACATCAATGGTTGTGATGGAAAAAAAAAATTCAAAAACACGATTGGAACGATTGGAAAATGCATAAAATTGCATGATCGGATTGACAAAATGACAACGGCAGTAAAAACAACAACAGAATATGCAATAAAACATCACTTAATAGAAAGAAGATAAACATCATAGTGATTATCATTGGCAGGCAGTCAAATAATAAAATAAGAAATGATGAAACCCAATACGCACCACCACCCTATCCATCCATTAATATGTTAATCTATCGCATAAAAAATGTACGCCGTCTTTTGCTTTTCATTTGTGATATTAAATTTACGATTTAATATGTATTTTTAAGGAGATGCGCATAAAAAGATATCCAAAGAGTAATTTTAAAATTTTTGTTTTTGTTTTTTTATTGTTTTTTTTTAGGCAAAATGTATGCAGTCATTGGCCGACGTCATGGCAAGATATTATCTGGTGATTTGACTCAAGGCTCTGGTAACTTTTCCGTCATGGCCATATTGCCCGTAATTGAGTCATTCAACTTTGCCCAGGAGATACGTAAACAAACATCTGGTCTGGCATGTCCCCAGCTAATGTTCAGTCATTGGGAGGTAAGTGCATCGTGTTAACAATTAAATGTAGGAGTAGGACATCATATTTGGGGACGAATTAATTCGGAAAAAATTTAAAATGCAATTTGAAACATTTTAAAATTGAAGCTAAAAGGACTGGTGATTCAATAAGTTTGTGACTTTTTGATTGAAATTATTTTGAAGTTACACATTGAGGAGATCACATTACACTCAGATTCAAAGCAATTACTAGAGAGGATTCTGAGTATTAGTTTAGGTTAGATTGGAGTGGTAGCTTTAATACCAAAAGCTCACTTGAGTACGCATAGTGGCCCGTTGTGACGCCACAGGTGAACTCAGTCCCTGTACTGAGCAAGTTCTACCAAATTAGGAAAAAGCGCTGAATAAGCAGCCTGAAAGTTTGATAAACAAACGATATCAATAGATGATAGCTCCGTCAAAATGACAAGAATTGGAGAGCCAAATAACTTATGTCTTCACCTCACAAGAGATGGGCATTGTCAATGAAAGTGGATAACAGTCTTCTCTTCCTCAAGGGATCTGCACCCACGACAGAAGTCAGCTGGGAGCTGCAATCTTTCTGCGTCTCTTCCCATAACACAATGACCTGTAGCATGGGCACTCTGATCGAGATGTTACCAAGTCCGAGTAACTGTTTGGTGTGCCTTCTATCCATCAAGAGCCAAGTGAGCCTAGCGGTGGAGCAGGACTCCTTATTGATCCAGGATAAGTTCGTGTCCGGAAAGAATTTCCTCGCAATATGTACGAATAAGAAAAATTGTTGCCTATTCTACATAGGATTTGAATTTTGAGGAACGACATCAGTAAGAAGGCCGCTGTTCTTTTTTTTACGCATTCCTGCAAATGATTTCTGCTGGAGATGTGGGCCTGAGAAGACAAAACAGACTGTCTTTCACCTCATGTGTCCATGTCCTGCTCTTGTCATAAAGAGACGGAGCTTTCTGGCCTCCCATTTTTGGACATCTTTGGCCGAGCTCTCGAATATAAAGTTTGCCGCAAAAGTAAGATTTATTGTGGACTCGGTATAATTTCCTCTAGGGAATATTTGTTTCCCGGGCAGAATGGATTGTGGTATCACAAAAGGCCTAAGTGGCATACACTTCCTTTAAGGGGTGTCCGCCACCTTACCTAATCTAGCCTAACATCAGAAGGAAGTGTAGAACAAAAGCTCTGAACTATGTAGAGAACGCCGCTGCCAAAGAAGCAAAGAGATAGTTTTAAAACCAAAGAGATAGTTTTCGGAGATACAACGGCAATAAAAAGCAAAGTTTTTTTAAGACTGCAAAGCACAATTCGCCCGTAGTCTACTAAGTGATTCAAATCCCAACCCAAACGTCTCAAACAAAACGAAATACGAAACATTTCTCAAAAATCTGTCATTCAGAGTTTAAAATGTAGGTAACGCAACTCACGGATAAAATTAACACACACACACAACATGGGTGGTGCGGAAAGCTAGGTTGTAATCCTGACTAGAGGGTTGTAGTGCCTAAGTAAGTTAAGTAAGTAAAATAATTAAAATCTTTTATAATTCCTAGCTTTTTGATACATTTTGGGAAGTTTGTGGTTTCATTTCCATTTGTTGGTATCGTATAGCACATCCTTATAACATGACACATGATGGTTGGCTGGTCTCCCTAATTTCATTTTCGATTCGTAAATATTTTCGTATGAAACGAAAACATGCCATGAAGGAAATCTTATAAAAACAAACGAATGCAACAGTTGAATTTCATGTTGTTGTTGTTTTTTTCTTTATTTTCGTTCCTAAAACTTTTGTTTCCTTTATGGTATCATCATCAAATACTAAATATACGGGAACTTGTTGAATGAAATTAAATGAAACCAATCATGTTGCATGTTTTTTGTTTTTGTTTTTGTTTTTGTTTAGTTGCTACAAGCGAAGTAAAAGAAGAATAAAAAAAATTTTGTTCTTTGGATTCATTCATGGTTTATTTTTTTTTTTAACCAAAAATCCGTTTACGAAAGTTTTGTCTTCTTTTTTTTGTTATTTTTTTTTCCAAATCAGAAATTAACAAAAGTGATGACCTTGTGTTTATTGTTATTTTAGCTGTTGTTTGTTGTTCACTTTTGTGATTTCCTGTTGAATTTTTGTTTTTTTTTTTAATGTTGCTTTTTTTTAGTAAATCTTAGTGGTGGACGACTCTATCGAAATGAATGATTTTTTTGTTTTTGTTTTTGTTTTCTTGATGATTTTCAAATGAATTCTCATTCGTTTTCAATTTTCATTGTATTGGCAACAATCAATCATTTTTTTTTCTCCACTTTTGTTTTTCTTGTTCTCTTCTATTTATTTTATATTTGTTGTTGTTGTTGTTGTTGTTTTAGTTTTTTCTGTCCGTCTGTCTGTCTGTCTGTACGTTATAGTCTCTTTTTTATTATGAGAAAACTTCCGGCCATTATCTTGTGCTTTTTTTCTCTCATTTCTTCTCAAAGTTTTTCAATTTTGAAACAATTTGTTGTGGCAGTGTTAACCAAGCTTTGCTTCATTGTCTATGTAAAGAATATATTTTAAATAGAATATCTTACGAGCTTTCAAAAGAGTTTCCATTAGATTCAGTATTAATATTTAAAGTTTTGGACATAGAAACGCTGTTTAACATATCAAGTTTGATTTGAAAGCCTTCATTAACTGAAATACGCTGAAGAGTAAATACAACCCTTTAGTCAGGTTTAAAATCAAGCTAATTATACCACCCATGTTAGGTGTGTTAATTTTAATCATGAGTGACGGAGTTGAATGTCGACTCCGAACGACAGATTTCTGAGAAACTTTACATGACAATTTTATTTACTTCTAGAGTTTTTGCCAAAAACCGCTGATAAAAACGTCGTCGAAAAAGTTTTTTTTAATAATTCGTCTTGTTGGAGATACCTGAGCTGTTGTTTGAACCACGGACTCACGTCTAATAAGCTAACATACATAGGTACACAATTGGCCATTACAACCCTTCAGTCAGGATTACGGCCTAGCTCCACACACCACTTATGTTGTGTGTGTTAATTTTATACATGCGTGGAGCGACGTACAGTTTAAAGTTGACTCCGAACGACAGATTTTTTTTTGAGAAACTTTTCATGGCAATTTTATTTACTCTCAGAGTTTTTGCCAGAAATCTGCTGAGAGGAAGCCGCCGAAGAAATATTTTTTTATATTTCGTTTTTGACGTCTGACCGGGGATTCGAACCCTGACCTTTCGTCTAATAAGCCACCACACTACGTACTAGGCAACGGCGACACTACCTATTAGACTACGGGGACTTCTAGGAAACTATTTCGACTCCAAAATAATTCTCGTGACCGCAAATTGAGTCAAAGAGAACAGGCAATGAAGCCCCATGAACCATGCTCCTGGGCACAGGAGCTCTGAATCTTCGGACACATCATGTGAACTTATGCTAGACGAAGACGAGAGGAAATCGCCGAAGAAATATTTTTGAAGATTATTTCTGAACAAATATGGGAGTGTCAGAGCAATGTATCCTTATCGCATCTTTGTGACCTACACTACAGCGTTTGATAGTATATTCCAATGGGTAAATATGTATGTAAATTATGTATTTATGTATAGAGGGTATGGTGTAGTCGCTGTAGTCTAGTAAGTACTGCGTTGGCTTATTAGACGTGAAGCCACGGTTCAAATCCCAAGTCAGACATCTAGAATATGCAGCATATTTCTTGCAAAAATTTTGAGATTCAACAAAATTGCCACGAAATGTTTTTGAGTCGACATGAACACCCCTTACTTATGGATAATATTAATACTCACAGCATGAGTGGTGTGAGAAGCCAGGTCGTAAGGATTGTAATGACCAAAATATACGTACAAAAAAAAATCTCATCGAAATTTAGTGACTGAGATGTGACTGTAGTGTTATTGGTGGTATGGCCTGTCCTGCAGCATTGGATTGATTTTCCAAAATCCCAATTCTGTGAATACTCATGAAAATATTCATTCGTGATTCAGATTTTATATTAGTTGTTGATACACTGTAGTCGCCATAGTCTAGAAGATTGTGTGTTGGCTTATTACTCAGATCGGACATCTCCAGTAAAACGAAATGCGAAAAGTATTTCTGCAGGGAGACTTCTCTCAGCAGATTTCTGGAAAAAACTGTGCCATAAAAAGTTTTTCAAAAATCTGAGCCGACTTTAAACTATAGGTCCCAACACTCATGTATAAAATTAACACACACACATCAAGAGTGGTGTGAGAAACTTGGTCGTAATCCTGACTAAAGCGTTGTAATGACCAATTATGTATGTATGTATGTGTTGACACTCTGGAGTATCATTATTTCCCTCACGAAGGTTCTAATTTTTTTTTTTAATTAGTTGATCTTACCTTAGTTTCCTATTCATATTTATAGTTTCCTATTCATATTGTACAGCTCTGCACTTTTGTTGCTAGCAAAGCAAATAGAATTTTCTAGACAATATGTCCACATATGGATTGACTTTTAATGTTTGATTTGGTTTTGTTACGTTTTTCTTTTTTTTGCTTTATTTTTTAAATACAAAGTATTTCGAATAATTTTGGAAAGACTAGTTTATTGAAATTTATTTAAAGCGATAGTTAATGAAATTAAATTGACAAAAACTAACAAGTAATTATTTTGCCGTATTTGGTATTTGCTCGTAGAATAATTTTGCAATTTTTATATGGTTCACTGGGAAATTAATTTCATTTCATCAATTTCTTTGTATAAGAAATAAAATATGAGAAAATAATTCTCAGATCTCTTTATCTCCCACTGAATCAGTTGCATAGCTACGGTGCAGGATGATTGTGCGAAATTGCAAAATATGCGACTCATAATGTTATCGTATTGTCATGGATCTGTTGTCAGGAGCAAGTGGGCTACATCCTTTGCTCATCTTTCTAGTTTATTCAATCATACATACATACATACATACATACATACATAATTGATCATTACAACCCTTCAGTGAGGCTTGAGTGGCGGGACCTACATTTTAAAGTCAATTCCGAATGACAGATTTTTGAGAAACTTTTCATTGGTAATTTTATTTACTTTCAGAGTTCTTGCTAGAAATCTGTTGAGTGGCGGGACCTAAATTTTAAAGTCAACTCCGAATGACAGATTTCTGAGAAACTTTCCATGGTAATTTTATTTACTCTCAGAGTTCTTGCTAAAAATCTGCTGAAAAGAAGTCGCCGAACAAATATTTCTTTCACATTTTCGTTTTGATTGTCTGACTTGGGGTTTGAAACGTGGCTTCACGCTAATAAACCGATACACTACCTACGACGACTTGATCTTCAATCAGAATTTGTTGAAAAAAACATTAATTATGGGAACAGTTAGAACTGCAATAAACTAAGAGAGAGACATATGAGAAACAGTGTATCAAGCATGGTATTCTCAAACCAAATTGCTCGAAAGCCTTAGTTTTATCGATTTACGTGCAACATTTGAATAAAGAATGATTTGTTAATTAATTCTGATTTTTTTGTTCAAATCTACCGTCATTTATTGTAATTTTAAACGTTCAAGTAATTGTTGTTTTTTTTTTCTGTTATTTCATCTCGTTTTTCACATTTGATTGCGTATTCAATCACACAAATGGCCACATTTTAAACCAATTACCCAAAAACAGATTTTTACTTGACGTTTGTTGTTCTTCGCATTAGAAACCACAATTAATTTACGTTGCTTTTGTTGTTTTTTTCTCATCTGGTTGGATTTAATTTGATTTATTGGTGTCAACTCCGTTAATCAAAACCTAATCACGACTGTTCTCAGTGTATCTCACATACATGAAGACAGTCTGTCTGTCTGTGATTGCACAGACACACTGCAAATAAAACAGAAACAAAAAAAACAACAACAACCAACTTGTCAAAACTTACAACGTTTTGAAATAATTTGAAAATTAAATTGAATATCAGAGACAAGAGTGACAAAATTTGAATGACAATCAACAACAACAACAACAACAAAAAAAAGGAGAGGAAAAAACAATTACGGCCTACGGAATAATTTTTTTCGTTTTTATGGCTGTTGTTTATGGTATTCCTGCTGTTGTTGTTGTTGTTGTTGCTGTTGTTGGCATATATTAATTATAACACCCCACCACCTGTCCTACACATTCAATTATAGTTACACACCATTGTGGTATACACTCAAATCAACAACAACGTTTAGACGCGTACAACCCACTATTTTTTTTTTGCCAGCATTGCTGCACTTTAAATGCAAATTAATTGGGATCATCACAGTTTATTACTGATTGAACGCCGTTTTCTGCTACTACCACTGTTCCTTTACCAATCACGGACCAGTTCCTTCAATGTATCTGTCAGTAGGTCTAGTTCACCCAGGGTATAGGCGAATACATTTCCTGTATGACCTATCCCCAGTGCTGCATTGTTAATGAGGAAGTGCTCTATCGACTCCTGTTCTTCACACGAAAATCTTCAGGTACTAAGCATAAAAAATGCCTATCCTATTGCAGATATAGTGATAGGTAAGTGCCCTACCTTTTTGCATCTGTTTTTATATGCAGTCAGGAGTGCTGACTTATTGAGTGTTGAAGTTGAGAAAGTTTTTCGAATAATCGAGGCAATTGTGTCATTTTAATGCTGCCTTACGGTGGATGTTGTCCGTCTCCTTATTGTCCGTTTCATTAACTTCCTGTTGTAGCCAAAAGGTGGAGCGGGACTATCTCCCTTGATGTTCTGACACCCATGCACACACAGTCCAGTAATGTCTTGAAGACAGACTGTATTGTGTAATGGATTTTATCCTCACTTCCTATATATTCCCTCTTTCCAGCAGAATTCCAGTATTACCTAGAGAGGGTTGTGTTGTTACCCTAGCTTGAAATTTATGCTTTGTGTCCTCTGCGTCGTACTCCTTCTGCTTGCACTACATCCGTATACCACTTGTAAGTCATCGTGCGACCATTTGAAGATCACCTAAGTTCTCCTAATGAAACTCCGACCAGTTTCTTTGTGATCATATAAGATTGCTCTGAGCTTTTTGGACTTTAGCATACAACTGTGATTAGCCTAAATTTTATGTAAATGTAACAACAACAATGGCAGACTTGTATGCCTCCAGCATAATTAACTCAACAAAACCGCATTTTAATAAACATTCACTATGAAATAAAAAACAACAAAAACAAATAAATAAACAACAATAATGTGTGTGTGTGTGTGTGTGTGTAGTAAAGAGAAGAAGAAGAAGAAGCAGTACAAGTCGGACTAATACCATAGGCATAGTGAAAGAGAGAGAAGAAAGAGAAAGGAAGTATCGAAAGAAAATATTACAAAAAAAAAAAAAAGAAAAAAATGTGCACATCATGCCATTACAACGCTGGCTTGACAGTTAAATGTTGCTGTTACTTTTGACAATTAAAACAGTTATATGCTCATTTAAACAACACCAACAATAACAACAACAACAACAGACAATTGCTACAACAACATGTGATCAAAAACTGAATTTACAAAGAAATACGATAAAAAATAAAAAAGAAGGAGGAGAGTACTTAAACAATAACAACAATAATGGATGGTGTGGTCGTAATGCGACCATGTGTGTAGGTGGAGTTGTCACGTGCTCTATAAATATTGTACTCGTAGTATGTTAAGTAATAATGAAGTTGTTTACAGTGATCATCATAAGCACCTGAAACAGAAGTTTTATTTGGCCAGTATTTGAAACTTTTTTCTGTTTTTGTTCTCTGAAAAGCCAGTATGGCCAGTATGCGCAGTAAAGCAATGAGAAGGACATAAACTTACTCTCTCTTGTTATCTTGTCTGTTCGTTAAAAATTTATTGTCTTGCCTTTTAAGAGAGTTGTTCTTTAGCCATTAAAACAAGACAACAAAAGAAAAATTCAACTTCCATCAGATTTGTTGGCAAATCTGTTCAATTTTGATTTTTTTTTTTTTTTTTTTTTGTTAATATTTGTTCGTAACAATTTGTGTATGTGACCGACCACTTGTTGTCTGAAATTTTTGTAATCAATACCCTGCTGCACTCTAACCTGTGCCTGCTGCTGTTGACGTTGCTGTGCTTGAACTCATCATTTATTTTTTGTTTTAAGTGCCAGCCAAATGGTCAACAAGTGTTTCATGTTGATTACTTATGCTTGTTCTTGTTTTTATTTTCTGTTATTGTTGTTGTTGTTGTTGTTGTTGTTGTTGTTGTTCTTTTGGTTTATGCCAGCCGTCATTGTACAAGTATATCCTTTGTAAGTGAATGAGCGAGCAGAGTTGAATGTATCCCCAGACAGTATCATAAAATCGTTAATGCCGTATGCATTGTAGATTTCTATACGTATTCGTCTTGTGTTAATTTAAAAGACCCAAGTAACCTTAGACATGAAATCTGGTCAGAATAAATTCTCGTTTTTAATTATAAAAAAAAACAAAAAAAACTGACTGAACTTCTCATATTTCATAATGAAAAATTAATTCGAACAATTCGAAAAAGAGAGTGGCCAGATTTGTGAAAGTAACATTATGGCTTCGAATGCTAGAGAGATGATCCCATTAATATGGATATGTGATGCCTTTTTTTGTACTTTTTTGCACACTCATTTTAGCCAATTCCATGTAGGAATAGAACTTTGATAGAATTTTCCAACACGAGTCAAATGTGTGCCCACATGAATGAACAGAAACAGAAACCAAAAAAGCATCGCCATGTATTGAAGCTTGCTTGAAAGGGGTTTTAGCCCAGATAAGCTAATAAGAGGGTAAAGAAATGGATTTCGGCCAGAATTTAGGCCCCCTTTGATGTCGTAATCAATTCTACCCGGGGTTAACCATTCCCAAGAGCAAACCATCTCCCGAGTCTAGGTCAGACATCAAAACAAAAATTTAAAAAAAAATATTTCTTCGGGGACTTCCTCTCAGCAGATTTCTCTCAAAGAGTACTCTCTCTGAGAGTAAATAAAATTGCCATTAAAAGCCTCTCCTTATATTATAGAGGCTCAGTTAAAGATGTCGGCAAATGAGAGGTGAGAAACCTCCGTATTTTTATGACAAGATTAGGCCACTGCTGACAAGCCTAGAAGGCAGTCCCTGCCCCCTTCTCACACTGTCAGCTCCTGCAAAAGTCACAAGCCGGAATGCTAAATTTTTCGGCATGTCTACACAAAGGACAAGGGCCCGTAAGAAACTCTATTTTGTGAATGGATTTACAAAACCTATTCGATTTGCTTTGCTTTGCTGGCCACTCTAACAAATTCAGAGTCTTGCCTTGCCACCTGCACTTTAATTTTGCGAAATCGAAAAGAAAAAAAAAACGAATTTTTTTTTATTGCAAACCACAGATGGGCAAAATGCACAAATGAAAACCAGAATAAATACAAAAGAACTATGAAAAGAGAAGCGTAAAAAAACCACCAGGAAAACAAACAGTAGCAGCAGCAGCCCACAGCATCATTGGCAAGCAAAATAAATGCAAAAAAAGAAAAAAAATAATGAAATTCAGATGATCCTCTTAACCAAAAGAAAGAAAGAAAAAAACAACAATTGGAATTGGGAATAAAAAACCGAAAATCAACGTTTTCTGTGCTTAATGCTCTCCTAAGTAC
>QOCX01003434.1:0-17574 GCA_005959815.1 Sarcophaga bullata | reverse complement strand
ATTTACACCACTTATATCCAATGCCTCGAAGGCTATTTTGAGACTTCTCGACTGTGAACTGAGGAGAGTGAAAAGATGCTTATTAATCACAGTAGAACATGAAACTCTTTTGGTTAATTTGAGCAGTGTTATATTCACTGTTCTATCGCTACTACAATGGATTTTGCTTTAGCGAAACAAAGGGACTTGGTTTAGAAAATCATATATCCTTACATAACAGTCCTCTTTCTCACAGAGCTCATCCGTTGGTTATGGATTGTCCACACTGCTTCACTGTCTCCCTTTCTGCAGATGTGTTTGATGTTAGTTATGATACATAACAGATTTAAATTTAATTTCCACAAATACTACTCCCTATTCCTTCTTCCCATAACTAATCTTTCTTATTCCTACACAATATTGGGGGCACCCCCTGAGTATTGGTCGTAAAAAAGTCAACGAATATTATAAAGTTTGCCACTAAACCGTTTGTTTTGAATTTATTCCCAGACTTTTGATGTAACCAGTGATGATAGTTCATTCACAGAGTATGGAACGAGCTATATTAATACCGTTATTTCATCTATCTACGACATGCTTTAGTTAATGAACTCTTTCTTGACTTTGAGGACAAGTCTGACAAGCTGAGTCTAAGCGAGAGTTAGACAATTGTACGATGCTGTAAATTGCATTGCCTAGATGCTGTTTCCACTTACTTATGTCTAGAAAATATTCTGCTATAGTAACTCTTATCATTGATTTGTATAAGTACATAGAAATACAATCTAACGTATTGCTTTCCAATGTATGTTAAACTACCCAATAGAAGTTCATATTGAAGTTCATGAAGGCTATGCAGTTTTACGTATGCTCTGGCCGTTGATAGTACTTTGGCCAAAGCTGCATTAAGGGCAAAGAAGGTAACTTGCTGTTTCAATGGTCACCCATGCCAAGGGTATACAACTTCAATAATATGCATTTGCATTTTAGTAGAGACTAAAGCGGCACTCTAAACCAAGACCAACAAATTCACATTAACACAGCAGCAGCATGTTAAAAACGTGTGATTAGTTTATAAGTTTCACATCAAACGATGGCTCTAGAGCGGACGTTGACAATTCATTAACAGAACCCGACAAGCCTTTGGCTAACTACACCCAGAAAACAACTCTATTGCCTTCTACGACTTCGGAATGTCAAATGCACCTTGTTGAGAGTTCTTGTGTGTGAATCATTTAAATAGTCAAATATTATTTGATTTTGGAAACAATTATTCAATAACGATGATTTTATTTTAATGGCCAATTTTGTTCTTATGCAAATTGTTCATTGCTTGCCAGAGTGGCAACCACTTTTAGGAAGAATAAAATTAAACAACAAAAAAAATAAGAAAAAAGATGAATGCCACCAAAACTATTTGCCTTCATAACTCAACAATTTTTAATCTGTGTGGCAGTAGTTTTATGGGGTTGTGGCAATGTATTTGATCGCTATAATAAATGTAGCGTCTGATCAAACAAAAACTATAAAAAAAAAGGAAATTTAAATCGATAAGGGCATAGCTTTAAATATTGCCTTTTTTTCTGACAGGCAACATAATCAAAAGCTAATTGTTAAGGACGAATGGAATTTAATGGTTTCCTAACTACAAGTCTAACTTTTGTACGACAATCAGCAGCAACTACTGCTGCAATAACAGAACATAAAAAGAAATTGAAACACATGTGTTCTTGTTGTCAAAAAAAAAAAAAAAATAAATAAAATAAAACGTAAAAAATCAACCAGAAGATGGACAAGTGTCGTTGCCTACATTATGTCTGTGTAACCTGTCTATATTTCGAAATGAAACAAAATTCCACATGATCTGTAACTTTAAAATTTCAAGTGACTTAATTTGATTAATTGTTTCTCATGTTTTTTTCTTTTTTTACAATTTTTCACTTTTTACTGTTTTCAAAGCACATGAGGGGTTGTTTTTAATTTTATTTCGCTACAATTTTAACCACAACGACGATTTGATTTTATGATACAATAACGATGGCAAGCATGGAACTAAAGCTCATCTTCAATTTTTGTTGTTATTCGTTTAGATTACAAAAGAATTAAAAAAAAAAAGAAAAAACTGAACAGGTTTTAAGTGTTTTGCCGCAAACAATAGAATGATTTTGTTAAAGAACACACACGCATCCTTTTTAATAATAAACGCTTGTGAGAACGTATTCAAATTGAAAATTTCTCTTGTATTTTGGGAAATTTACATCAAACACATGTGCACCATTTTATTTTGCACGCTGATGTAAAATTGGATCCAGAAATTTTTAAGACCTCAATTAAGACTACTAACCTCAACTACGACAGCCTTTTAGAAGAATTCTTATAGCTTTTAGACTGGAATTTTGAACTGATTGAAAGGCTTATTCAAAAATTATTATTTGGTATAATCAACACTCAGGTTGTTTTGACTGGAATAACGGCTATAATGAATCTTGCCAAGGGAATCCGTTATCAGAGTAATATTTCTACACTTACCAACAGTAAAGCGGCAATTACATTTCTAGGGAGTGTGCATACCATATCTAAAATTATCGAGGAAACCCGTGTCACTGATGGACATAGAGAGACATTTGACAGCAGCCCTCATATGTGTGTCATGCTATGAGAACATTGTGAATGAAACAATAAAGCCAACGCCCTTGCGAATGCTGATATAATGGAACATGCAATTGAATTCATAATGAGAATGATGTACTTTCACAGAGCAGCAAACAAGTGCTTCATTCAGAGATCAGACAGATCCGTTTCAATGTGGATGTATGCAGAAAAAAATTTCGTTAAACCTAATCTACTGAGTCCAATTCGTGTTAGTTATTACGGAACACTGGCCTCCAGCTTGCATCTGCAGAAGCGTTAACAATGAAGAAAAAGATAATTGCCGATCATGATCATCATATGATCCATTGTAGTCCCGTCAAAAATTTTTAGGGTATCCCTATAATGTCTCATCAGTGAAAAATTTTAAGACACTGCTTGGTTATGCAAATATCGCATTGAATTTTCATACTCATGAAGAGGTTCTAACTCCCCAATATCTCCATTGCCAACATTTACAGGTAGCACATCTTTATTCGCAGATAGCCCTTCGGAAAGTGACTGTAAATCTGATCCGACTGAGTCATTCAAATTAAGATTTTTCACTTCAATCTTTTAAGGTCTACGATAGAGGCTAAGTAGATAGGATTGAAAGTAAGAGAGATAAAATTGAAGATAGGACATAAGCTTGTCACACTCCAACAAGAGATCCCCAACAATAGTGCGTTTCTTGAGGAAACTCAATATAAATCGATAGTGATATCGATATAAAGCGATGTGCGACATCAAGGCAATAAACGCCATACTCTGGTAAAAGTTCTGAAAACAACTTT
The DNA here is from genome assembly GCA_005959815.1 of Sarcophaga bullata. Classification (NCBI taxonomy): domain Eukaryota; kingdom Metazoa; phylum Arthropoda; class Insecta; order Diptera; family Sarcophagidae; genus Sarcophaga; species Sarcophaga bullata. The sequence continues at coordinate 14,173 of QOCX01003434.1, read as the reverse complement.
TCTGAGTTACATCGCCAACACTAAAGGAATACTAAAAGGATTTTGGGCGAGTTTTGCGCAGTTATTAGTTTTACCCTATTTGGGAATTGCATTAGCAACTTTCCTATGTCAATGCAGTCATTCATTACGAGAGCAGTACTATAACAAGTATTGTTCCTTACCTTGTTAATGTTGCACTAAAAACTTTACTTCCCATAGGATGAGTAGGATGATCCTTGTTTTTTTTTACATTTACATTTTTAGAGGAGTGCTTTTAATTTATGCGAGGAATAGGACAAAGTTAAAAAGAAACCGACATTACCAGGGCGGATCAATAAATCCTCAGTGCCCAGTTGACATCTCTACACACGGAACAATTGTTAAAAAAAAAGGAAGTTACAGTGACCGAACTAAGGTTAAGTAAAAGTATTGTGGAAGCCCCAGTCATCTCACAGGGCTCAGTGGTTTCATTTTTTTATGAGACACTTGAGAAGACTTTCTGCAATATGCAGTCCGCGTTAGCCAATAGTCGATCATAATTGCAATCACAGTGAAAAGTTATCGCTGTGTTTGCAAAGAAGTGTTTGACGATTTTCAACTGCAACTGTGAATTAATTTTAAACTATTCGGTAACTATGAATTTATAAAATATGGATCCAACACATCACACCGAATACCAAACAGTCGAAGATAGCGAATGTTAATATCGCGCCAAATCGACTTTATAAGAAGGCAAAATGTTTTTGTCAATCAAGTACAATTGAGTTGGACTAGCGAGATTGATGATATTATGACTTTGAATACGTAATAAGAAAAAGTTTTTTTGCTTTGAACAATGTCAGGAAAGTGTCCATCATGTATCCTATTTTGTTCTATTAAATTAATTGGCCATTGAATGTGGTTGGATGGAATGCGTACTCGTCGCCGGATGTTATGGTATTTCAGAAGTGTGTGAGCCCGATGAGGAGTACTATTTTGTTGTTATCAAATCTGAAAATGAGATGAGGTTCATCAATCAAAGATCTCTCGTGAAACAAGGTATGACAAAACCAACAATGGTGGCTATAGTAGTATTCATCAGCTTGGTTTCTTCTAAACACTTCGTGATGCGTTGGAAGGAAGTTTCCATCTTACATTCAGAACTGTCTGGAAGACACAGTTTAAGAAAAGGAAAAAACCCAACGTCTTTGCAAACTAATTCCGATCAGTCGTAGTGGGTAAAGAATCCATTCAAATGTGCTCTACAAGAACAGACTTTCTTAGATCCAATTAAGGGAAAGAAAACGTGCAGTTCAGTAGCAAAGCAGGTTCATGCCTTATTCGGAGTAAATTAAGAAGTAGATTTTTAGGTAGTAAATAGCAGTAACTAAAAACGAATTATTGTGTTTTCAAAATAAGTAGCCACGGGAAGAATGTTGAGGTCCACCTGCCTTGATGGCTGGATGTTTCATTTGGATTTCCTTACAGCGAGATTTTGTCGCTTTTGTGGTTTTGAGATTAAGAGAAGAAAAAATTGTATGTGGCGCACTGAGAAGTTCGTTGGTTAAACAGTTGAACAGAAAAGAATTATGTTAGCAAAGATCGAAAGGATTATTAGCCAGTTAAAAAGAAAACAATAAAAACTCAAACTGATGTTTACAGAACTTGACACTTACAGTCTTGGTTAAAAAAAAAAATCAAAAACTTCACAGGTCATGTGGAAATTCTTACCAATGAGCAAGAATGGGAGCTTCTACGTCGCGAATGGAACCAGAGCTGTGGAATGTGGAAAAGTATGCTCAACGAAAGATAAGATAAAGAGAGACAAAGATTCTTCTCAAACTAAGTGAGTTGGAGGCAATCAAAACTTTAGTTATGAAGTGTAATGAGACGAAATCGGAGTCATGTAACAAACTACAAACATACATACATAATTGGTCATTAAAACAACCCTTCAGTCAGGATTACGATCTAGTTTCTCACACCACTTATGTTGTGTGTGTTGACACCTGAGAATCGGGACCTTCAGGTTAAAGTCGACTCCGATCGACAGATTTTTTGAGACTTTTTTATTGCAATTTTATTTACTCTGAGATTTTGTCTGAAATCTGCAGAGAGGAAGTCGCCGAAGAAATAATTTTTCATATTATGTTATGTTCGAGATGTCTGACCCGGGGTTTGAAACGTGGCCTTTTGTCTACTAAAGCCAACAAACTATCTACTAGACTACGGCGTCTCCAATCTGCCCAAAAATAACTTAAGGTTGGTAGCCGATCGTTTGACAAGACACTGTGGACTCAGTGTACACTTATTCAGAATGGGGTTCATTTCGAGCTCTATTTGTAGATTCTTTAATGATGAGAATGAATCTTGGTAACTCATTCTTGGAACCTATGGAGCATATTCGTATATGTATGCATTTAAGAAGAAAACACATGGACGGGTCTACTTATTTCGACTGTCGAAACGACAGTTTACATGACTACAAAAGTTCACTGATAGCGAATTTTTACCATGTTTGAATAAACTTTTCGATTGCGGGTACAGTCCAAAGATCTTCATTTTCGGGACAATGTCGGCAATTTATATAGGTTTTCGAACGGAGTATTGGGTTTTTCAGGCGGAAGTTCCGGAAACATACTGAAAAGTTCAAAAATTATAATTAAAAGAGATATTCAGGCAACACCAAAGGCTCTGAGGGAACATGTTTTTGGAACACATCTGGTCTGGTTGAGTAAAAGACTGCTAAGCAATCTTATGTCGGATTATTAGATCGGATTATAGTGGGTACCTATCTAGTGCGGATGAATTGTCAAGCTCAGGTACAGCTTCCTTGGAATTATTCAAAGAAAGTTCGATTCACTCGTAAACTATGCATGGGGGGATTGCACCGACTGTGGGTTTGCGAGAGCCTTATGGCCAAAGTAAAATACTTTAGTAACAAAACTAATTTTGAGCATAAGTAGGCGGGAGATGGAGGCCATTATAGTAGTACTTACGGGGCATGGCTTCTTTATATATAAGATTAGGATAGGAATTAGGGATATCTCTGATTTATGTAAGGCATTTGAGGGTGCAGAAAGTAATGGATAACTGTCCTTATCTGCAGGTTTAGGTAGTCGCCGACACCTAACCAAAAGGGAAGCAGCATTGTGTGTGGGGGCGCTGTTAGACTTATTGTTTCCACTCGTGCTTAAAGCACCGTGGGATGTGCCATCGTGGTGTTACTCACGTAAAACCCTGGACTAAAGTCCTTATCTGCAGGCATAGAGGCAGAGATGAAAAGGTATTTTATTTGTTGATGACCTGAAGAAGAATGTATGTTTACAGGAATGCTAAAACAAGATTCATGCATTGGAAAAAGTGGCGAGGAATAGCTTTTAATGTCATCATCCTAATCAAGCAAATTTCACACGCAGTTACACCAAATTTAAAAACTTGCAAGCAGACTATCATCCAATAGATATTCAAGAGATGATGTAAGCTGTTCCACATAATATTTGCCATATTGTACTAAGACACTATGTGTGCAGCAGCACACACTGTTATTTAACCGTAAAACGTAAATGAAATTATCACAGGTAAATTTTCTTTAATGATGCAAGTCCTACCATCTTTTTTTTTTTGTTAACACGCTTCATGCACATTTAAAATTGTAGTAAAAGCGAGTAAAATACCCCTAGAATTTTATAAAATAATAAATATTTTACCTACGAAAGTGAAAAATATTTCGTCGTGGAAAGTAAACAAAAACAGAAACAGATTAAATATTTGTTATCTGTTCGTATTGTTTGAGTTTTAATTTTGTTTAGCCAGTCGGACAGACAGACAGACACAAACCTATAAATTGTCGTAAAAGATCGTTGTGCTCGTCATGCCATTATACAAATAAAATCGAAGAAAATAACCAGAATGATAATCAGTGTTGATAACTTTTTCTTATAAGTTATGGAAATTTTCAAATATTTTATATTTCGTTCTAAGTTTACGTTAAGAAATGTGTATTTAAATTTGTATTCGAGAAAACAGAAATAACAACTCGTACTTAGCAGAGACTTTAGATGGTTATCTGAACTGTCTACCTTAACAAACTTTCCTTAAGGCTAGTCTACACAATACAGGTTTTATGTACGTCAAGTCGGAGAGAAAATATCTCCGAATTCAGAGAAAGAATATTTTCCAAACTTAGTCTAGAAATAATATAATGTCTCTCGGTCTATCTAACTCAGTATGTAACCAGCATGAATGGCAAATTATTTTAAACATAAATGAGGTATTGACAACACTGTGACATCGATAGTAAAATTTTAAAAGTGAATAATTGCTATTCAATTATTTCACTGATGTGTGGTCTATGATCACTATCATCGTCATTATCATTATAATTTATTAACTAAACATTTCGATCGATCGATGACACTGTGATTTAATGTTTTCAATTCTGTTATAATTCCTGTATTCGAAAATACCTGACAGTCAGGTGATAAGTTGTATGATATAGAGGTTATAAAAGATTTGAATCTTATTTGAATGCTTCATAAAGAAAAAGGAAATATAATTACTACGTCGAACTAATTTCAAAATCTTAGCGGAAAGTATGTTAAACTAAAAAAAATGGGCGCTCGTTGTAGAGCCATTACTGGAATTTATATTATGGGCATTCATGCGAGTCTAATCGATCTCGGTCGGTCACATGGCAAATGAATTCGACATAAGTTGTCTATGTCAGAGGAGAAAAAATCTTCATAGAATCTTCTACGTGAACACTAAGGGAAATACCATTGATGGACATTGTTGGAAGCCTAAACCGCTTCAGTAGAAGCTCCGTGAGGTTCAGAGGTTAAGAAAAATATTGAACTCTGTTATCACAATGAGCTTTATGGAGCCCAAGTGTGACTACGCAAACCCTTTGGGTAGATAGGTACCTAACTACCTATTACACAACTCTGGTGTCCCGGAATTGTCACTTAAATTTGCATATAAAACGTAGATCGGACTGGAAATTTATAAGGAATTTCCCGTCAATCAGTCTCTTGTCTAAACTCAAAAGCGAACTGGCCGATTTCTAGCCATGTTAACATCCTAAGAGTGATCGTTAAACTATTTATAAAGTGAAGATCACCACTTTAACCAAGTTTCATAGATTTTGAAAAGGCTTTCTCCATCCATATAAATTATTAGACTCACACGATCGTTACTTGGTGAATTCTTCAGTGGAAAAATTAGGATTTACTTCGATCTATGACAAGGCTGAGTATTATCTCCTCTGCAATTGGTGCACTCGACATAATATGTGAAGCAAAATCCGGAGGTCTTCGAGACAGATTTAAGGACCTTGATAACGCTAACTATATCCACTTGCTCGCTCACTCACGATTTCACCGATATGCAAGCTAAATCGACGATGACTAAGGAAATACTGTTACGTATCGATTTACAAATAAAAACAACATTTGATCGTATTTACATACATTGCAATCCTATGTGGGTGGCATACTAGACAAGAGTAGTGGTTCCAAAACTGAAATTTTCACCCGTCTTAAACTAATCTAGAACTCATCGTACATGTCAAGACGAAAAATACCACACTGTGGTATAAAGACCAATCAAGATTAGATAGATAATAGGATGAGAAAATTTTTGAAAGCAATGGAAAATTCGTGATCTCTTCAACTTGGACAGATTGTATCAGACAATCCAAAGTTTTGGTGGGTAATTTTATAGAGAAGTTATGTACTACTATCCCTGGAAACTATATGGCGTTAATTCATCTCACAGGGATACATTTAGGTGTTGATCAACTAATGGGCAAGGAGTTATCTTTGCTGATGCCCAACAGCATAATGTAGTTTGCCAATGCAATAGCAATGGGGGCCACATTATAAGTATACCCTATATAGGTTGAAGTCGCCGTAGTCTAGTAGGTATTGTGTTGGATTACTAGACGAAAGACCAGGGTTCGAATCCCCGGTCAGACATCAAAAAAGAAATGAATTCGGCGACATCCTCTCAGCAGATTTGTGGCAAAAACTTTGAGAGTAAATAAGATTGCCGTGAAAAGTTTATTAAAAATCTGTCGTTCGGAGTCGACTTTAAACTGTAGGTCCCGCCACTCATGTGTAAAATTAACAAACACAACATAAGTGGTGTGAGAAACTAAGCCGTAATCCTGACTGAAGGGTTGTAATGGCCCATTATGTATGTATGTAAAGGTAGTATATATAATACAAATAAATATTATTTTATTTATTATTTTATTTGATATGTAAAACACTCAATATATGCAAATTCTTTTCAATTGTTTTCATACAAATTTTTTTGAAGTTCTTGCAATTACATGAGTTACAGAGACTGAGAGTTAAAACTCTAGTTTTTCTAACAGAGTCGATTTCGAGAAACCAGATAAATTTAAAATGTGATAACGCTTGTTCTCCTTATTCTGTGACAGTTTTTTTTTATCAGATTTAAGCAATAAAAATATAAAAAATAAACATGATACGCAACTGAACTTTTTTTCTTAATCCTGTTTTCTAAGCTTATAAAATCGTAAATTGTGAATAGTCATCCTTTTAATGACTTGCAAATTAACTCTATCCCTGACAATCTACCTTTCTCTCTCTCTCTCTCTTTTACTTTGGATAGCAATTATTTACATATCAAATTAACCCTTTACCAACAACGCCCAAAATCATTTGGTTTTTTGTCCTTTTAGTGGTTGATTTATCTCTGGATGTGGTTGACATTAGAGAAGTGTTTTTAAAGCTATTTCGACAATTTAAATGAACCCTTTCTTCAACGAAACTGTTTCACATAAGTTTTGTTGTAATTTTTCTTCATTTTTATTATTTTTTTTTGCTAAAGTGGGTTGTTTGGACTGTTGTTTACATTGCACTGACATATGAAATGAATATAAAAGAATATTCAAATTTAAGTTCATGTCAGCATCATTAACGCTTACAAGATCACAGATTAATGCAGATTTCTTTTCTATCTGACTTTAACCCTTTACAACATTTTTATATCCTTAACGTACATACCTATGTATGTAAATACGGCTCTGAAGGTCGATGAGAAGTTTGTGCGTGTGAAACATGTGTATGTCACGACCTTTACAAGTGATTTTACTTTTAAAAAATCAAAAAAAAAATGTTTTGATTTCATGTGTACTTTTTATTTGTTTAGATTTTTTATTTTATGCCATAATTTAACAATTCAAACTTAAGTATACATTTACATCATGATTGCTTTTGAGAAAAAAAGATGCAGCCATAGTGGTTTGATACTCTATTAAATATTAAACTTTCTCCTTTGGCCCTGAAAATATTGAAATTGTTAATTGTGTGGATAATGATTTCACTTCGCTTTCCGTTGCATTTGCAATGATTTGTATGGAGACGATTTGGGATTGAAACTTGGAACAGAATTTTATTTATTGTTTTTTTTAGCTGCAAAAGTTTAATCGATATCGAAAACTATGATTTGACAGCTTAGAATGTCAAACTATGTTGACATATTCGTATTATTATTTAATTGTCATGATAATTTGGTTCCAGTACTAAACCATACGATCAATTGTACTCTTCTCAAACTTCTTAGGGTAACCCTTTACTGTTCTCTCCAAGCCTACTGGCCTGGCAAACTTCAGGATGCTGCTCAACGTCAACAATGACAATTCCTATCTAGCGTTTGATATGCAGTCAGATGTTTCTTCCTGGAATTCATTTATGCCCTACACTTTCTAATTCATCTTCACATTGTGCTCGAGACAACATCCTCCTGAATAAGTGTATCCTAGATTTACTGTGCCGTGCAAAAGACCAGTTTAAAAACTCAAAATATTTCTTGATAACCTGGATGCCTGACTCAGGCCTCTTCCAATTGTAGTTTCCGAACAAAAGTTTTAGTTGCCTCAAACCCACTTGATTTCAGATGAGTCTTTGTCTCTCTTTATTTTCATATGTATTCAGTATACCTTTCCAAACATCCGTTTCCACTCGACGAAAAGATGCTCGTCTCATTAGCTGCGTGTCTCTCTTCCTCGCAAGCTGGTCTACTTACTTATTCTCGAGAGTTCTCACATGACCTGGGACCCAGGAAAAGATAACCTAGTTAAAGTCTTTACTTAGCTGATTTAGCTTCTTCAAACGGCATCCTAAGTGTCACATAGTATTGCTATGATTTGCTGGCTTGTCTTCTATCCAAGATGAATTGATTTTGGCATATACTTCCGCTTAGAAGATACCCATGAGTTTTTCCACTAGCTCGGAATATATCATTCTGAGATTCTTGCTCCTATTGCAAGGTATGTTGTTGACCATTATGTGTACCACAAAATAATTCGTTTAGCAGTGTATGTAGCTTTGAGATTACAACATTCTTTTTGGTTACTAAGTCGACTTGCAAAGCGTTTCCCAAAATCATAGTCTACTGATTCTATCCAGGGCTGTGAGAAACGAATCAATCTTGTAAGTCTCGAATCCCCTAATGAACTTGTTGTTAGACTTGTGTCTAACCTAACCCTAGGTTCCAAAGCTTTTGAAATCCAACACAGCCTTTTGTGCCGCCACAGGACAAGTCGTCATTACGCCTGTTATGCCCACCTACTCAAGTCTCTTTATATTATCCAACTCCTTTCGAGGTGTTTTCAAATGTAAGCCGTGTTATTAAAAATGTGCTTTATGCCTCGTTTTATTAAATTAACAAAGACTTCAGCGCCGCTACAGGACAAATTCTCACTACTCCTGTTATGCCAATACACGCTAGTTTCGAATGTTATCCAACTCCGCATGAATTGCTTTCAAATTTGTGCCGTGTTTTAGGCTTCGTTTTATTAAAATAACTAGAACTCTAAAAACCCTGTAATTAGCAAAATGGAAAACAAAAATAATTCGTCGGAAATTTGTTTTTATTCAGGTTGTATGGAACCGATATCAGAACTTTATAACTTCTGCGGCTTATCATCGTAATTATCGTCGTAATTGTGTTTCACAACTATACAAGAAACAACACATTTCTTTTCTCTCTTTGTATGTGTTTCTATACATACTTTTTCATTAATTCAAACATGTGCTTACAATGTTCCACTGCCAAAGTGTATCTCATAAAATTTATTCGGTTTGTGTTTTATTTTATTTTTGAGTTGGTGGCAGGGGTGGCTTCTTATTGCAACTTGTATGAACAGTAAACAACAACCGTATGTTCGATATGCTTTATCAAACATTTTTCGGAGTGGTGAATGTTATTGGTGGTGAGTTAAGCTTGCTCGTTCCGTGCTCGTGTCTGTTTTTTTTTTTCGGCAACTTGAGGTTGTCATGTGCATTTCACTTGGCAAACTAGTGGGTTTTTTTCTTTTTGAACAACAACAACAAACAAAGACTTGTACAGAAGAGCAAAGAAGCAGCAGAGAAATAATATCATCATCATTTGTTTTCGTTTTCTTTTTTTTTTAATCGCCATCAACAACATCACCGGCTTGAGTGCAATTCAAAACACAATTCATTCGTGTTTGTTGTTCGTTTAAGAACGGTTATACACTGTATACTAACGCGGGTGATTAAGAAACAAAGTAAAAATTTTGTTTTTTTTTTAAATCACAACTAATAGAACGTTTAAACGGATTTTTTTTACTTTTTATTAAAAAAAATATGTTAAAAGACAAAAAATGTTCAAATAATTATAAAAAATGCATTTTTTACAACGCTTGCGTTTTTATTGAAATTGTGGGGAATTGAAAAAATAAAAATAATAAAAAAAAACAATTTAATTGAATTAAATTCAATTAAAAAAGTGAACGAAGAACAATTTTTATTGTGTAAATTAGCTTTCAATATAATATTTTAAAATATAATCCCCCTCCCCTTCCATTCAAAAAATAAACACAAAAGAAAGGAAATCATGAGTGTTGATTGTTGTTGAAAGACTTAAAACTTGAAAATACAATTTAAAGAATTTTTAATTGTTGAAGTGCTCGCGAGAAATAGAAAAAAAATTAATTTCTTAATAAATTTCGCAATAAACGGCGGATATACAGTTGATTAAACGAAAATATTGAGAGTGTAAGAAAAAAAACACACAAACAATATGGCAGACGAAACTTTACACACTATACCGTTAGAAAACAATATCGATGCTCATATTGTAACATTATTCGAACGTCTGGAGGCCATACGCAAAGACAATCAATGCAATGCTTTAAATAATCGCCTCTCCAGTACCCTACAGCCCAAGCGTAGCATGCATGCCGAGATTAGAACTTTAGAATTCTGGAGGTGAGGTGTAATTGTACTAACACGTTTCTTAAGAATTTTAAAAAGCATATCATTTCAATTCATTTTTTTTCCGAGTACTTGAAAGTTTCTTTCTAATTGAAAACAATGCAGCTGTTTCAGTCATGTCAGTTCAGTTCGATACTGTAACCTCCTTATCTGGCCAGATTACAAAGAATACTCATTGTTTATGTAGCGTTTGAAGTTTGTTTTTTTCTTCTGTTTTTATGGTAGAATGTTGTTTCTTTTGAAAAAGTCATGTTTATTTTGAATTGAAAATGATGACACCAACGCTTTTAATTTATTCTGTAGACATCATACATAATGTACAAGAACAATAATAAAAAAAAATTATATGCAGATGGTTTGTTTCGTTCGTTTTTTTGTTCTGCTCCTTTAAATTCAACTGCGGCTTAGCTCCTACTGCTTCATACACTTGAAGAAAAATCAATGCATTCAACCACATCGAAATTAATATCTTGAATGTAATTTTAATTTATCTTTTCAAGAATATTCCTTTATTCTGATCTAAGACGCTTAATTTTAGCTTTTTTAAATTCACAATTAATCGGTTCTCTTTACCTAACAATCTCTGTTGGTCAGGTGTGTACAGTAAATACGTTCAGAGAATATAGTCGGTGGTCTCCTTACTTTATTGGATAATATGCTGGTTTACTATACAGGAGCTCTGAATTCAAATCGCAAATGCTTGGGGGTTATATTAAATTACCAGGAAAAACTTTTCTCATGCCTCTACCATCCTCGGATAAAATTAACGACTGAACGAAAATTCATGACAAGAGTTGCGCCTCTAAGTTGATTCATTACAGTACTAAGGTCACTAGCCATTTTGAGTTTCAATATCGGTTTTGCTGAATGTTTTCAATGTAAACATCGCGCTATGCTAAGTGCATCTCTGTCTATAGATTGGCCTGCAACTTATAGGCACTATATGGCACTCTTTATATCATAAAGGTCTCGATATCCTACCTTTTTTATATCAAAAATTTTTTCAAACAAATACCAGGCTCAACGTGACTCTTTCATTATAATTTTAACATGTGAATTTTATGTGAAATAATATCTCAATATTTTACCTTCTTTGGTAGACCATCAAGCCTCTTTACAAAACCACTAACATCTTACATTTGGAACAATTATTTTATTCTCCAACATGATCTCCTTTAAGCCTTATGTCCAACGATTCCCAAATTGTTTTATTCCTTCCGAAAAACAGAGTTTGTTGAGGTCATCAAAAGGAGACATTTCTTGCAAAACGTTTTGATCATTGCCATTATACCTTTTTACGCCTTATCATTCACACATATCACAGTTTGGGAAACACTTAAAACTAAATCCATATTTAATGTGCAAAGAGGGAGTAATTCGTAAACTAATTCATCGATCTTTGCTAGTTATACAGGAAATTCACTTTTTTCCAATTTTATCCTCAAATCTACGGCAGCTTACTAGTAGTGGGAGTCAAACACCAGGCTAAATGACGGAAATTCTTTCAAAATTTGATTGGATTTTTGCTTGTTATTAACGAAATTTTCCATTTTTTGCATGCTATCCCTTAAATCACTCGGTATCTACTAAAAATGGGTGTCAAATACAGGCTAAATGAAGTAAATTTTTCAATATTTGATCGAATTATTGTTAGCATTGCACAGAATTCACTTTTTTCCATTTTACCTGAAGATCACGTGTTGATCTACCTGCAATGGATGTCAAGTAAACATAAATGATAGAATTTTTCAAAATTTGACTGGAGGCATATAGACAGGAGGTTTAACTCATTCAACTATTCGAAGACGTGCAGTTAGAATAACCTGTATCAGTAGTAGGACGTTATAGTTATGAGTTCCTGTATCAGTGGTAGGCATTACAGTTAGAAGTAGTAACTTATAATTGATAGATCCCCACGTTTGTTGCGCAATGTTGTCTACCAATACACTTGTATTCCTTTATAGTGCATGCAATCACATTGTAACTGTCATTTGAATAAAATTTCAAAATTAAACGATTTTTTTTATAAAATGATGTCGTTATTTTCACAACTGCTTCGATGTAAAGACTGCATAAATACACTCAGAGAGTGACTGTGTGAGACAAGTGTTTAGTATTCATTACACGGGAGAAAATAATGCTGCCATTTTAAATTGCTTTTAATTTTTAATCCTTTTTCTTTGTTTTTATACAGATCCATTATTACGAATGTTTGGCATCATTCTTTTATGTTTTTATTGTTTGTGGTGCAGCGCTGGAGCTGGTGTGGGTGCCAGTGTATCTTCAGTATTGTGGCTACCGCTTGTGCTTCTGGTTTGGCGATGGCTACATTGACACAATGTTGTTCTACACATATCGGGTAGCAAAAAACAAAACAAAACAAAACAAAAAAAATAAATTAAAATTGCACAACAACAACAACAATACTCATACTCGTATGTTAGCTTTAGAAACCAAGAACAAAAAAAAAACTTCAAGTACATGTTTAACGAATAAATACTTCGGCTTTGTCAAATTTCGAGTGGGGTTGTGATACATACAGCCCTGTGTGTATGTGTATGTGGTACTTGTTGTTTTCTCGTTTTACACACTTTGGTGTTGGTCGGTGTGTGTGTTGTTGCATATCAATAAAAAGAATTGTTATTGTATAGTTTGTGGATATGAGTAAAACAAATGGATTTTTAGTGCGTGGGAAAATGGGGAGAGAAGTTTTTAAGACTTTTTATTGTTGTCGCTTTTTATTTTTTTTACTCAATTTGTTATTTTGTTTATATTTTTTTTTTCATTTTTGGAAGGGTGACATACACAAGCGAATGATAAAGTCTTTAAACAAAATAAAAGGGAATATTGAGAAGAAAACTTTTATTTCGTTAAAGGGAAATGATTGTTGTGTTTCCTAAGTGTAGAGATTATTGCTAGTTGTTGCTTTATTATTATTGTATTGTTTTTGTTGTTACATTAACAAAATTTTCACATGTGTTGTTGATTTGTTTAAAATGTTTTTTTTCTATTTTCTTACGGTTTATATCCACCACACACAATTGTTGTACATTGTAAAACATGAATTTAATTATTGTTCAACATTTTACTGACCAAAGTAGAGGCAAAAAGAGAATCGTAATGAATGCACACAATACTTGTTGTCTATTTAGTTTGAAGTTCAAAGTTTGTGTTCATTTCTAACAGAATAGAACACCTTAATTGTGTGCTTTGATAAGAAAGTGAGAGGATTCCGTATATGTTTGTTTGCATTTACAAATTAAAGTTTTCAAGCGATACTTTTTTCCAAGATACTTTAAAGTAGCATGCAGTGATGGCCACAAATTTAAGACACAACAAAATAAAAGCTCAGCTTTATAACCGAATCTTAGTGTTTGATGAGAAATCGTTCAGTTCGGATTACAGCAGCACATTTCCTGGATAAACATTCAATTAGGTCCATACAAAGTTCGTTTGTAATGGCATATCAAGCTTTTCGTATTTCTTTCCGAAAATTGTTTAAATTTTGTTGGCTTTACTGGTCCTTAGTGCCAATGCACAATTCTCAATTGGATTATAGTTGGGGAACAGAGCTAACCACTGCAGAACTGCAATATTGTTGTCCTCGTTATTAGCCGTGTAGTGGGCTTAGGGTTATTATCATGCGTAAATTTTCATACTAGAGACGTGTTTTATTCAGCGAATGGTATCATAAAGCTTGTTAGTGTGTTTATATAAAATGTGATTGACCATTTCGGTGATAATCTTGTAAATGGGACCAATACTACGCCAGGAAAATTCGGCCTTGCTTCAATGCTTTAAGGACGTACTTTGGGTGATGTTCTATATTAGGAGATCCAAGGCAGATTAGTAATGTGTAAGTTTCTCGAGAAGCCAATATTTTACGTACGTTAAGGATAGAAACGAAAAAAATGTTCCCTTAATTTCTCTACCTTTGAAGG
>QOCX01003433.1:0-17576 GCA_005959815.1 Sarcophaga bullata | reverse complement strand
TTATCCTTCTCTTAAGACAGTAGTTGGAAGCTATCTGTCCTGCTGTATACCTGTCGTTCTGTACATCTGTCCTCCTGAATACCTATCTTCCATTATTATACCTTATCTTCATTATCTTAATAATGTTTTGATAGTGACTTTTACTACTACATGCAACGAATTTAACTTCAGTAGAACACCAACGTAGGATAGATCCTCCACGAGCCACAATTGGCTTCAGCATCATGGTAGCATTTTCGGTTTAAATCTCCAAGATTTTCAGTAATTATTCTCCACATTAATAGGTCTAGACCTTGATCCTATTTTACGTCAGTGTACTGTGTTCACATTCCCAGACATATTACATCCGCGTTTCACACACTGTAGAATATTCTTTTATTACGAAAGTTTTCTTCTCCTCAAAAATGGATTTTTATTTAGTTTCGCTAACATATCCCAGCGATTTAATATTCCCCCTTTTCTTATTGCCTTAAAGTGTCTCTTGAAGTTTACACAATTCTTCTAGAACTGTGTTGTCCGCATAGCGTTCCACGTAGGGCACATCCCCTCATGGTCGATGGGTCAGTAGTTTACAAATTACAGGCGAAACTTGTTTTTTAGCTCCACTATCCGCCGTTCCTGGTTGTATGTAAAATATTTCCAAAAAAAAAAAGTTTGATGTTAGAAACGAAATTAAGGGACTTTTTTTATTTTTAAAAAGGATCTTTAAAGGATTTTCAAAAATATAACGCATTTAAACATTCAAATGACTTTTGCCGCTTAATTTACTATCACGCTTACGACTTTTGTGTTCGTGATGGTAATGATGATGATGTTGGTGTTGCTGCTGCTGTTGTTGTTCATCACTATGATCTGTTTCACCATCACCACCAGCTGTTTCTTGATGCTCATCTCTGTCATGATGATGACGGTTATGACGATGATGATCCCTTTCCTTTTTTATTTCTATCTGTATGGCCTTATCTTCTGTGGTAACTTCCGGTTTCGGTTTAATAGCCAATAAGACGGGTGGTAGTGGTGGTGGTGGTGGTGGAGCAGCTTCAATTTCATTATCGGATTTATCCAATTTCATTGATTTCAATGAGAATATTGAACCAATTTACGTATTTTTTCATGCACCGATGATCTAACCGTTTCGGGTATTGAACTTTTAATCGATTTCAGGCTATGCGACAAAGATAAGCCACCCGATTTTGAAGATTTCAACGTGAGAAGATGTAGAAGAGGATGAAGAGCTAGAGCTGGAGTTTTCGGAACTAGCATGCACCGGTTTGTGGGTAATCCAAAATTTTAAAGCGAATAATGTTTCCACTTTTAAGGCCTCCTAAAGGGCGTAAGCTTGTAGATTTTAATGACAGAAAAAAAACGTGATTAATTTGCAAAGAATTTTTGAAAATGCTTATGGAAATACCTTTTCATCGACAGCTACAGTTTTAACATTCCACAGACATTCTACGAGGCCTATGATAATGCACATAACAAAACCCAAGCCCAAGACCAAGAATACACCGCCAACACTTTCCAAATCCAATTCGGGTGTATCACTGGAGGCTGCATCAGAACTTTCACAATTTGCCGCCACCATACATTTCCTTCCACCATTTTCTTTTCAACTCAGCCAATGTACCCGATTCGCCTAAACTTTAGCACCGCACCACTTATTTGTTTGCGGTGGGGGAGTCTATTAAAAATGGATACGAAAAACAACTTTTGTCTTCGTGTTAAGCTTGTAAACTAAACTAAGATACTTACTGAATGGCATGGCAATGCCATAGGTTTGTAATCCAGCCAGCCACCGATTTGGTACCAAATTACAATTTCTTTCCACTTCATATTCCAACGAAGTCGATTCCATTAGATAGGCATACAACTCTTGCCCTTAAAACACGTTCCACGCCCTCGGCATTGCTTTTCGTAAATACGGCTTGGATCTGATTCCATAGCAGCCCACATTCGTTGGTAGGTAGTAAATTCGAATCCTAAAAGGTGTTAGAAGCTTTGTAAAGAGCAAGAAAAATTCTTTCTTATGAATTTTGGTAGACAAACCCTGAAAAAGGACATGGTACTGCCACCCAAAACGGAACCATATTTGAATTTTATTTTGTGTTGCCAATTCCTCGGCACTTTTAATGTGAGGAACCCATGCGTGACATGGTCAAAAAAGGCAGCCAAATTAGCTGTATAGGAGTTTTAGCATCATCAAAGCAAAGAACCACCAAATGCAGTGACCAAACGGGGTGGGAGGAGGCTCTAAAAACAAAAAAATTTTTTTTTTAAATCGTCAAGGGAAATGGTGTAAATTATTATCATACTTAGGCAATATATCACAACCTTGACCCATTATAGAGGCCCATGGTTAGCCAGGTGGTATTGGTTATGGTCCATATATTTCATATTCTTCAGGTTCTTTGCAAGGATGGGGATTTTTCCAATCCTCTGGTGCCATGCGTGATAATAAAAAACAAAGTAGGGAAACACCCAAATAGCCGGTGGCCATATAACCCAAACATCTTTGGAGAATGGCAAAAGAAAAGAAAATAAATTTGGTGGCTTTTACCTCTGGCTTCACATACAATATGCTGATGCCCAAGGTCATAAAAGGTGGTGTAAAATCAACCGCCTGGCGTCTAGCCGAGGTCATGGTTAAGTCACATATGCCTAGATCAGCATTCTAATGGAAAAAGGAGGGAAATTGTTATCAGAAAAGTAGGAGAGTAGGAAAGAGTGTTACTTACACCATCCAATAGCTGACGTACTAGACCATCCCATTGTTTGGTGACCTTGTTATAGGCACCATATTTACCATCCGGAGCCAATTGAAATTCATATTTAAAATTCAAAAATTTGGGCGATGGCATCTATAAGATCCATGGAATAAGCCTTCATAGCGGGCATTGCCCTCTAAAATTTCACCATCTTTGGGTTCGCTTTAAAGAGAAAAAATTGTTAGCAGATCAACTGACGTAATACAGAAACTTCGTAGCTTTACCGATTCATCAAAAATGGTGCACCTAAGCGTGACGTAATAATAAAAGTTTTATTTTGTAATTTAATGCCCACACGTTTATCGGTGGCATCTTCATCGCCCAACAAATCGTTAACCATTAACGGGATTCCCAAACAGACAAATCGAAAAATTCCATTATCACCCAACTGCATGTAGCGTAAAGTGAAAAAGCTTCTTTCGCCATATTGATTGAAATCAATGGCGTCCAGATATGGCCTCATCGGAACGCTAAGAATTTAAATCCTCCTTAATTGACATTCCTATTTCCTTCTATAAATTTTCTTACCGCCTTTATAAATTCAATAATTTTACGTCCTTGCGGACCAGATTCCTCTTTTGCGACACTGTAATTGCACAGGCTCTAGCTCTTCAACTATATTGAGCTCTGCCAAGCCTTTAACAAAAATCGCGACCGCATCACTTATTCAAAAGCATGTCAGTCTGAAGTACACAATACACGTTACCAATAATTCTACGTTTAAAAATCAATCAATCACCTTAACATCAGTGGCTTCCTTTCGATAATATTCACCCTTTTTCTTCATACGATTCCCAATCCCGTACCCAGATTCTTAATTTGATATCCGTTGGAACAAATATTCTAACTGTGGTTATATTAGCTCAACTCTGAAAATCTTTTAAATTTAATGTGTGCGTATCCAGCATGGTAAAAATATGCTCTGAAAATATTTAAAATTCAAAAACAAGAAATTCCTGCCACGCCTACTTTTCCCCTACCTGATATTCCCCTAACATTTTTAAATCGTTTGCTTGTTTCAGTATGGTTGGTATCTTATCCACTGCACAGTGTAGTATCAAGCAATTTTCTGTTGAAGTCTTAATGCCCTTGATGAACGGCCTATAATCATCGGTTATCAGCTGGCAGCGGTAAGACTGTGGTGGGATTACTAGTAGGGATCGCCTATTTGCAATACATCCTGTAGCTGTTTGTAATTCTAGAATTAGTTTCTGTGGTCAATAAGTGTTCCAGAAAAGATTTTTTATTTCATTAAGGTTACATAAGTTACCTTTGTGGGATTCATAGACCAGAGTAAACGAACGCCAACCGAAATTTTGCACAAGTCCTGCTAGACCCTGTGACAGTAAAAGATTGTAAGGATGTACGTTTAAAGACATTGAACGAAATTCCTTTTCGTTTAAGGCCTCACTGGGTGACCAATCGAAGGTGATGTGTGGTATTTCCAGGGTATTACAAATGGAAGCAACAATATCTGAAAAGAAAGTTAAAAATAAAGTTGGTATCGTAAGGTCCATACTAAGTCCATTGCCACGCATATAACTTCATCAGTTTCAGGAACCTATGAAGTTGCATGACGTCAACTGTCCCAAATTAGAGAACCTTGTTCGGATGCCATAACATTATAGCAGAGATGAGTAATATTATCTGCCATGGCATCAGAGCAATTTCTGGAGGAGATTTTGTATAACATACCCGTCTACTAGATACCTAAAAGCCCCGTCAAACAATAACTGCTTTTCATATCGATCACTATTCCATATGTACATATCACTGAAGGCATATCTGAGAGAATAATGCTAGAACTACTTATACTGAACTGATGTCTGTTGTCAGTATATAGTCGATAAATGCTTTCCCAGTTTTTTTTAGGGCCTCTCCTCTTACTTGAATAAAATATATGAACATCGTCAGCTGGCTTGGATCCGTTCGCCGTCCTTCCTTGCTATTGAAAGGTATGTGGTTACTCAACAGACTGGTGAAGAACGAGATTAGTGTTCGTTCCCAAGATAGAAGCAAGGATACTGCACATCAAAAATCTTTCAAACCATCTAGCATCACGCCCTTTATGTTGATGTGTACAATTTTTGGGTAATATTGAGAACGATGCTGCTATATGCTATGCAATACGCATATAGGGTGGTCAGATCTAATAAGACGATACTTATGCAGTGGTGGAAGCTATTCAGCTGTCCCAGAAAGTGAAGGAGATGAGCCCTACGCTTTTCTTTATATAGGGACCGTATTTGTTATTATGTAGGTCATGGATAGGGCACTAAATAAGAGGGTAAGGGTTTTACTATGACACCAAAAGAATGTAAACGATCTGTGGAAGGAAACGGAGGGTAGGAAATGATAAGAGTCGGCTCAACCAGAGATTGCCAATGAGGTAGAGCTCTTTCAAAACTAATGTAGAGCTTAGTGTTAGGTAAACTCTTAATGAAACTATCTTAGGCGGGCATTGACTGGTCAAGGCTATGCAGGAGCGAAAGATGTGCTCAATTTAATCTTTACAGAGAGTGGGAGAATATAAAATATGGGACATAGAAATGCTATCTGACTGTTAGACAGCCATACGAACACTCTTTTCTTATGAGGTTGATTGAAAATAGAATTGGACTGTCAAGGAAGATGAATCAGGTTATCCTTTGCTCATGTGAAAATTCACAGCAATAAGCAGGAGGAGGAGGGAAGAAGGGAAATTTCCTCCCGGAAATGAGGACAAAATGTTTCTTTGGAGTGAGAAGATGTGTTGAAAGGGCATGTTCAGTGAAGAGAAAATAGAGTCAGGCAGAGACTTGTGTAAAGCTAAGTTGAAGAAAGATGAGAAGACATTTTTTAAAGAGCATACTAAGCGAAAGAGAATATAGAGAGAGGTAGATACTCTTTTGAAGCCGAATTGATTTGAGGCAATCAAAATTGTTGGTGGGTAATTCCTATGGGAGAGAGAGACTCAAGCACCAGACTATTCAGAAATTGCCTGAGATTAGTAATCAGCCTTATGACTGGGCATTGTAGAGTAAAGAAACATTTCTCTAGAATGGAGATCATCTGCAATCCAAAATGTAGATTAAGTGATACAGTATGCGTCAAAAGAAACTGTACATTAAAAAAAAATATGCATTAATAAATTACCGTTATTTTAATTTTAAAATTGTTTCATTGGCAGTTTTTAAAATTTAAACAAAAAAAAATACAAAAAAAATGTCAAAAGATTGTAAAATTTTTTTCGGGCACTCTCCTTAAGTGATAAAAGTTGAGTTTGTTGATCATTAGAATTTTATCTATAGTGTAGAGTTCTTTTTGACACTTACTGTACTTGGAATATGTGAGAAAGTAGTGCTACACAGAAAGAAACACTGGAATGTATAGTAACTGTCGAGGAGAGAATTATTACCAAGCAACATTACTAAGTTTGCCAAGGCAATGGGCTTGGAAAAGACAATATAAGGATGCTCTATATAGAATGAGGTCTGGACAACAATACCTACAATGCACTTAGTAGTACTAGACTATTAGTGTGAGGGACTCTAACCTGTTATGCCCGTATTAACTTGTAATTGTATTCAGATAAACAAATAACTACTGTCTGTGCTGGTTTGGGTTTTCTTTATTGTTACACTTACCCGAACTTTCACCCGTTTGTGGTCCAAATATGGCAATAACTTGTTGTGAAACTAAACTGCAAACTATGGAGAAAATATAATGGATTTTTAAATTGAAATTCTTTCGAAATATCTTGTATTTTTAGAAGTCATACCTGTTTTTTCCATAAGAAAACTATCATCATTGTTGGCATACACGACAATGGGTACCAATTGAAAACTGCGTTCTAAAATATTCGATCGATCTACAGCTGTACGAAATGCCATTTCCAATTCTGAATTTTCCGTATCAAAAATGGCACCTTTTTCGGAGACAGTATTTTTTTTTTAAGTATTTTATTTTAAAGAAAATCTTACCAACATTAAATTGGGAGCATCTCCTTAATGCCAATGACCATAAAAGCCAATAAAATTTTAAATAAAATTTCATCGGTGTTTTTGCTTGATTTTTTTTTTTATTAATTTTTTATAGGAATTTTAACATATTTTTTCAATATTTTTGGTGATGTAATATAATAAAATTTCTATTGCAATTGCAGGCGAAATATTTTGAAAATTTTTATGAAAAAAAAAAAAAATTTTTTTTTATGTGTCGTCCGTTTACAGCTGAATCCTAAATAAAATGAACATTTCTTGCTTTTAGGTAGAGATTTGTTTTCATTTTGGTTTTGATTAAAATTAATTGACAAAATGCACTTAAAATCGAAAATAACAAAGAAGAATAGATACACACAGAGATAGAGCATAATAATAAAAGAAAGAAAAAACCCAAAGAAAAAAAAAATCGGAAAAAAAATCGGAAAAAAAATCTCAGAAAATTTCTCATACCACTGACCTTTCCGCTGCTATGCTATGCTCACTATGTATGTTTGTATAGAATGCATTTGAAATTTTTATTTATGTTTGTTAAGCTTTTTATACCCTTTTGTTGTGATCGCCAGTTTCTAAACATTTGAATTTGGATTAAAGCCAATTATTCTTTATTTATTTTTTTTTTTGGTATATAAACACGGTATTGTTTAACAACAAACTTGCTCGCTAATGCTCGTTTTCCCGTCTGCCTTTTTCCAAGAATTCTATACAAAAAACATACGCTAATCGGTTGCGTACTAACAATAACAAAAAATTTCCTTGTTTTTCTTTTTTAAATTTTCTTTCTTATAACATGATCATAAAATATAACATGACCATATCGATCAGAGAATACCATTGATCGTTTACAATTTTTATTGTATAGTTCACGTGAAACATCTACGCAGATTTTCTTATGGTCACCTTTATGCATAAATATCAGACCATGTTCCACATCATGTACGACCGCATAGTTTTCACTGTCATTATAGGCCACAAATCCCTTGTGCCAATCGAAATAACTTAAATGTGTACGCTTAGGCACGATGGGTAATTGATGTTCGAAGATGCCCGCCCAATTGGTAGAGCCTTCCAGGTGCATATTGGCCCGCCGCAAGCTGTACTCATAGTCAATGTAGCCTGATATTTCGAAACCCGATTTCAGGCGATGTTTAACGAAGATTATTGTCTGAAAAGAAGTAAAAAAAAAGAAATATCCAACGGGATTAGTATTTACATGCATGATATGAAGAATGCCTAGTAGTTTAAAGGTTAGTGTCTCTACTATCTTCTCCTCTTTCTCGTTGTTACGGCTTTTATAGAAGTGTTTGTAAGGTATGTATACCTTGAGACTATGATGTTCCTCAGATGGGCTCTGGTCAGGTCAGGTCATTATAACACTTTAGTCACCTAGTTTCTTACACCACTTATGTTGTGTATGTTAATTTTATACATGAGTGGTGGGACCTCCAATTTAAAGGCGACAACAACGGCCAAATTTTTGAGAAACTTTTTATGGCAATTATATTTACTCCCAGAGTTTTTGCCAGAAATTTGCTGAGAGGAAGTCGCCGAAGAAATATTTTTTCATATGTCTGAGCTGGGGTTTGAACTGCGGCCTACCTACTACACTACGGCGACTTCAACAATAAAATTAATTCTGCATGCACCTCTGTCGGGCAACAATTATCTAGTATTTCTCATCATTCCTCTGCAAATGAGTAAAATTTGCTCCTTTGTAGCGGATTGTGCTAATCTCACGAAAGGTTATTCTGGACTTTCCTTTTGCACCAACCTTTGTAAGGACCTTAGTCTTGTTCTTCCCTTCAAAGCCCATGCAATCCAGGTATCCGGCATTCTTCAACAATCTTAGAAGTGAACACTCTCTAGGGATCTAATGGGCAGCAAATATGCGTACACCTCTACACGATAACAGCGAAGACAATCTTCAAGTGAAGTTACCATAGTCTGGTAGGCAGTGTATCGAAGAATCCGTGGTTCAAACCTTGGCTCAGATATCTCGAACAGAATATAAATATATTAGGTTCTCCCATCTGACATTCGAAATCTCCCACCTGTCGTCCGAAATCGACATGAGCGGAAAATACGCATACCCCTCTACACGATAATAGCGAAGATAATCTTCAAGTGAAGTCATCGTAGTTTGGTAGGCAGTATATCGAAGAATCTGCGGTTCAACTCTTCTATCAGACATCTCGAACAAAATATTAAAATATTAGATTCTCCATTCTGCAGTTCGAAATCGACATTTAAGATGTAGGTGGCATCACTCATGTATAAAATGAACACACACAATGTGGATGGTGTGAGCAGCTAGGTTGGAATCCCGACTAAAGCGGGGTAATGACTAACTAAGTAATTAATTGTAATTATAATAATAACCTCCATTCTAAGGTCAGCGTATGGTTACCGAAGTCCTTAATAAAACATTTTCTTGTCATCTTAACTTTTATCATGTCGACTTTAAAGAGTTCAGTGCGTGGAATTGAAAGGCTCTTACACAGACTAGGTTCTTACATAGACTATTTGGTCATATTATCTAATTTAACTGAAGGCTATTTAATATATTTCCCCAAAGAAATTCCATTATCCTCACTTACCGACACATTCTTCTGTATGTTGGCCTTCTCTCTTAATGCCAATTCGATTAGAACCGGATCAGCTGCTTTCAATTTATCACTAAAATATATCGTAGATTTTTTCGTGGGCCACATCGTGGCCACAAGGTTCCAGACAGCACTTTTTGTTTTTCAAACGTTCGGGTGTATATAGTTCGGCTGTTGATCTATAGCCAATTCGACCAGCATACGACAGAAGCGTACGTTACGTATGAAACGTATATCATTGCGTGTAATATACGTATCCAAATAGTCTTCGTAGGTGGGACAATCCAATAGGAACATATCATGGCTAAGACCACTCATGGTGAAAGGAAAAATAATTTTAAATTTATTTTTGGCGGTAGAAACGAAATAAAAGAAAAATTGAGAATGAAGGAAAATGTCTGTTGTTTTTCGGAAATTTTATATTTCAAATGATTTAGGGCTGCCAATAAAAGTAATGACGATATATTACTTTTTTCAACTATCAGGTGGAGAGAAAGTAATGCCATAATATAAGGGTTTAGGAATTTTCAAATTGTATTGAATGGGATTAAGGCTTTAGAGAATTGTAAGCCATTTTCGGATGTCGAAGTTAAATATTTCTATGTATGTGGATAACAACAGTGTAGTTCTAGAAGTTGCCAAACCAAGTGTTGCCAAAACAAAGTTAACCACAAAGTTAAGTTATATTGGTGCTGATCGTGCGGTTTAGGCATCAGTAATCAGTTGATGATCTCGAATTTGCCGATCCTCAATAAGATTCAATTATTTCTGTCTAAGAGTCTGATATATTAAAGAGTTATTTTTGACCTCAAACTCTCATGGAATTTAAAGGATAAAGAGAGGGATCATTGCGCTTTTCACATCTAAAAAGAGATGTGAGAAACATTTGGGGTCTTATAGCAGTCGTCATATATTATCCCAATTGGAATGAGGTGAAATCAACATCAATGTCAATGTAGGCTGACGGTCAAAGTAGGTAGGCAGTCAGCTCTCCTTATCGTCATTGCACTTTATTCCTCTTCAATAAAGGCATATTTACTATACTTAATTGGCATCCCCTCTGACCTTCTATTAGAACAGAGGGCTGAGCTGGTGTCAGTAAGGCTATGATATTTGATTTTGAAACGCCAATTAAGGACTTCTGATCTGAAGATCCGAAGGTTCTTGGTGGAGCCCTTGAGGTTTATAAAGGAGGCTGCAAAATACTGGATTCTGATTCTTTCCTATAGACTGGCTGGCCATGCAGTGTTTTTCAGGCGGAGGATATGGCCATTTGAGAGTAGCGCCATGCTCGTTGAGTGATGGAATTTTCCCTGAAAATCTCTTAAGTTATGGGGGCAGCCAAGTTGCGATTAAACCCGGAACAAAACTCATCCAAAGTCCGTTCTTATCCTTTTATGTTGGGATTTTCTCAGGAAAATTTCAGATCATTCCAAGGCAAATTTTATTGGTCTTCAGAATGTAGAGATGAACTGGCCGGAGCCGGTACAATTTGCGATACATTACAGTGTAAAGAATATGTTCAATCCCCTCTGTTAAACTAGATACTGTGCGCTTCTTTTACATGGAGGTTCAAGAAGTTCAAGTAGTAAGATGCTTGCAATATAGTTAGACTCTACTGGACTTGTATGATTGCTTCCTGTGCTTAAAACGCATGCCTATGCATCCTACATTTACGATTCTCACGGACCACTATCATATTGGCAGGACATGCCTATAGATTTGTCCTTCTTTCGAATGCCTTCTACAGGAGCTGTGGATCTGAGGAGTTGGGCTAGACATGTTGCATGTGTTAGTGCTCTGCGCTTGTTGTGAAGAGGCGAAGGTTCTTAACTTTTCATATTCAAAAATCCGAGACTGAAGTCTACATAGTTGATTATTACAACCCTTCAGCTAGGATTTCAACCTCGATTCTCACGCCACTTATGTTATGTGTTAATTTTATACATGAAAGTCCAGAATTTTGAGAACTTTTCATGGCAATTGTATTTTGAAAGGAAGGAGAGGAAGTAGCCGAAGGAAAATTCGTTTATATTTCATTTTGTTCGAGCTCTCTGATCTCTGGTTTGAACATTGAGCCGACGGCTAATAAGTCTACACACAACTGGAGATTGTTTGTGCTAGAGTTTGAACCATGGTCTCCCATCTAATAAGCCAATATATTACCTAATAGACTACGGCAACTTACTGCAATTCCTGCAATTGCAAGATTTATTATGGAGTATGGTTGGTTTGCTAAGGGAATGTTGGATTTCCGGTTAGGATATTAATCTTAACGTTGGTCTAAGTGGCACCATGCCATAAAAAAAGATTCCTAAACTAATCTATAAAGCATGTTGCCTTTCTAAACTATTATCAGTTCATCTAATCCCATGGTATGTCAACAGCATCTCCAAGTAAATTTTTTTGTAATACAAAACAAAATTATTTTTGTATCACCTTGTGTATGAAATCATTGTCTGGTACATGAATGGAATCATATTTGTTTCAAATTCATTAATTATTATTATTTTTTTTTTTTTTGTTTAAACACACATGTTTTTAAATTTTTTTATTTAAATTTTGTTTGTTCCCTCCCTCTATCTGCTGTATATTGTAAAAGAAATTTTTTAATTAACTTATGGACTCAAGGAAATAAATCCAAACAAATAAAAATCAGTCGATGAGAACATTATAATGATGATGATGGGAACAGATTTTTATTTGATTTCCAAAGAAATAATGTAAATCGATGTGTGTGTGTGTGTGTAGCATGTAAACACCGTAGTTTTTTTCTTTTTTTTTTTTTTTTTTTGAAATTGTTAATGGACCCCACGATACTATGCCGGGGCTTTTGAGAAAAAAAAATATTTTAAAAAAAATTTTTTTCTTTTTTTTTTCTCACACACAAAAATATCAAACAAATTTATTTTTTCTATTTATTTTCATACACTTCTGAAAATGTTTGTGCTCTTTTAATAAGATCGTCGTTGCCCCTTTCCAGCCTGCCCTAAAAACACTTTAAAATGGCCAGAAACAAACAAAAAAAAAAAAAAAAATAAATCTTCAGAAAAAAAAAAAATAAAAACAAACCAAAATGAATGAGGAAAAATGCGGAAAATGTGTAGTTTTCTATTGAATCAGTTGTTTCTATAAAGGCGACAAGTCTGGACGGGTATTTATTTTTACTTACGGCATTCGTTTCGATTTAGATCAGATGGAGAAACATTTTTAAAAACAAAGAAAAAATTTATTTAAAATTTTAAGTGAACAAAAACCTTAAAAAAAATCTATACAAAGAAATTATTTTACGTAATAAATTGAAGAAATTTTTAAAGAAATTTAAAAGAAATTTTAAAAGATTTCTTTACAAATATTCCTAGAAAAAAATGTTGAAAAATTATTAAAAAAAAAAAGAAAGAAAAAAAAATTGTTAAAATACATGAAATTGTTTAAAAATTATATTCGGTTGCGGCCTCATGCTTATGATTCATGTAAAATTGACATTAGAATTTGTTGAAAATACAAAAACGGAAATAAAAGTGGGTAAGGAAAGTTGAAAGAAATTATAAAAAAAAAAAACAAAAAATAATAAAATTTGTTCGAAGTCCCATTGTGCTGCATTCGTCAAGTGTAACTTGCTTGAATTAAATGAATAAAGATACGGCGTAGATCTTCTGAATTTTGTGTGGGAACGTCTTGTAGTTCTCCTTAGAACTTAAAGTATATGGTGGATGCTTCAACACATCTCAGCAAAGATCTCTCAGCAAAGATCTCCCAGTTTCTGTTCATGCATCAAAGGAGTGTGTGTGGTCTGTCGTTATCATAATGGAACGCAATATCGTATCTGATCAATTCTGTTTGTGAATTGCATGATTAAATCTCTTTAATTGCCAATAGTAGGGATCAGAAACTATAATTTTACCAAGTTGTAGAAGCTCATAGTAAACAATTTCCCTCTAATGCAATCATAGACACACAGCCTTACATTTCTTGTTATCAATCACAACATTGCTACCGACTGCAAAGCTTCATTTTGCATCTTCCACAAATTTTTCCATGCGTTATTGTCATCTTGATCAGGGATCTTGTTTTCATCATTTATAAACATCGATCTTCTTTAAATATCCAAAAATTTCTTCAAATGGTTGATTAAAGAAGTCGCCGTAGCATAGTAAGTAGTGTGTTCGCTTATTAGATGTGAGACCGTGGTTCAAGCTTTAGCCCAAGCTAAATAAACCGAAATATGGAAAATATTTTTCAATAATTTCCTCTAAGCAGTCTCCAGGCAAAAGTGATGAGACTAAAACAAAATTACCCTTAAAAAGTTTCTCAAAAATCTGATGTTCAGAGTCAACTTTTAGGCTGTAGGTCATGCTACTCGTTTACAAGAAGCTAGGTCGTAATCACGCTTAAAGGGTTGTAATGGCCAATTAAGAAAGAAAAAAGATTGATAACTGTATGGTGATGAAGGCATAGTTCTTCAGCAGTGCCAACGCATGATTGTAATAAAGTGTGAAGCCTTTCCAATAAGTTAGTTTTGCTTTGTGCAACTAAAACTACCAGAGATATTACCTTGTACAACCATGCATCTCAGTAGTAACAATAACAAAACATGTCAAATACACATCTGTTTGCTCTGTAACTTCATTAAGCGAAACCCATAATGTCTCCATAATAGAAATACAGAAACAGTCGACTTCAATCGATCACAATTAGGTGGTAATTACTTTTAGCTTGGATATTGGATATTGGATAGCTTTGGATACATAGAGAAGTTTTAGACAAGCTCCTAGAAATTTATCGGCGTGAAAGGTCTGATGTTTTGCTCAATATATTGCAATACTTCCCCCAGTGATCACTTGTGAATGATTACGTCCTTTAGACGATCCATTAGTAAACATTATAGTTAATCGCCATTGGAATTATGAAGATTATGTAGCCATTTTGATTATGCAGCCATTTTGTTTATGAAAACATGAACCACTATCTTGCACTATTCATTCGGGAAATGGAAAGTGATTTCTGATTGTTTATTGCCCTGAATTTCTTCATGACCATATTTTCTCTGCCCAGCTGATTCAGCATGCCCAGCCTGACACACTCTAATTTCGAATCGATCTCATTAAGGCTGTGTCATTCAAAAATCCAAAAATTTGTTGCTGGGAGTCAATTTTTATCTGTAGGTGTCGCCACTTATGGATTAAATTATAACACACAAAGTAGGTGGTGTGAGAAGCTAGGTTGTTATCCTGTCATAAAGTCTAAGTAATCTAATGTCGTTCTAATAGATTGTATTGCTTATACCTTCAGTTCAAGTTGAATTTACAATATTTTTGGGTGGCATTAACTTTTGCTTTGGAAATATCCGCGAGATTTTCACCGCAATTATTGAGCCTGTTCACCACCGCTATTGCATTACTTTCAGTTAATCGTATATCATAGAATGGTCTTTCTCTTAAGAGAATATGTAGTCATACTGCAAAGGACTGTCGAAAATAATTGATTTTACTGGTTTTGTCCAGAGGTGGCGTATGGGTGACGTAGTTCAGGAGAGAGCTGTCAGCTACTCGATGCGTCTGGTCATGAAGCCTTCTAATGAATATCATGTTCAAATATTCTCTATTTATTATAACCATTGTCGCCATAACTCTTTCATGCAATACCACTTGCAGTGGTTGTAAATCCTATAGAGTTTAGTTGAGATAAGTCCTTATTGTTCCAATTATTCCTATGCCTGCCAATCTCTGTTCCAAGTCCAAGTTCGTTCAATCGCTCTGATAAAAGTCACTGGTTTAGCCATTTATTAAAAATATAAATAATGTTAGACCAACTATTATAAAAAACTCATGTCATATTCTTGTTTTCAGGCGCCCTATTTTTTAAAGATGAAGAAGCTATTGAGCTTAGCTTTGACGAAGCCTTTCGTGAGTTTAAACAATATGGAAATTATTTTTGAATTACGATTTGTAACAATGAAACGTTATGTACCGTATGATGATAGTTTTGTATTGCAGCAATTGAGTAAGTATAAAAATTTCTTTAAAATATTGGCAAAAGTACTTTTAAAAGTACTTGGTGCAATATTTTATTTCTATAAAATCAAAATAAAGGGGATTTTGTACCAATAAAAGCTGTTGGTATTTTTAAGTTTAAAATATCATTGACTGGGTACTGGTTAATATAAATAGAAATATTTTTGTGAAAATACGAAATTGGTACTTTTTTAATTTTGGTACTTTTTGCTAGAAATTAAGGAATTTCTTTTAATTAGATTGCTTAAGTACTTAAATTTTTTTTAGTTTTTACGTTAAAAGGCTGCTGCCTTGTGTATATATTTAAATGATGTTTTAAAGAAGAACTTTTTTTACAAAGATTTGAATAAAAAGTACCTAAAAAGTACCTTCTTTTATATATTTGAGTTCTTTAAGAATATTGTGCTTCAGCATTATAACTTAAAGGTAAAAAACAAACAGAAATAAGGAGAGAATTTATTGAGAATACTTTTGGTACCATTTGGTTACCTTTCTTAAGTACTTTTTGTATAAAAAACAATTGTTAAAAAAAACAACATTTTTATGTTTAATTTTTTCTTTTAAAGGTCTTAAAAAAGTAGTTTTTAAATTTGCGTAGGTTCCCGGATGAGTATAAATACGGGAAAGGATTGGTCGAGAATTATTTGGTACATTTGGCGTCCTTGTTTTAATAAAAAATTTCATTTCTTTTTATTATTTTTCTTAATAGTCTCAAAAAGTACTTTTGTACTGTGAGAGGAGTTTTCTATAAGTACAACATTAAGGAAAGAAAGAGAAACTTTTGGTCATTTTTTGAGTACTTTTTTAAGTACTTTTTTAAGTACTTTTTACTTAATACAAACAATTATTAACAAAAATTCTTTCTTTTTTTGAAGCTTCTTAATAGTTCTTAAAAAGTACTTTTTTTTAATTTGTGTTCCAAAGTAGGGTACTTTATTTTTCTATTCACTTCCACTGTGATATTTTTCTCCTCAAAATTTATTTTCTATTTCTTTTCATACTTGGCTGTCTCATCTTTAGCTTGTGAATTAATTGCCAATGGCGTTGCGGCTATATTTGGACCAAGTTCAAAAGCATTTTCGGGTATGTTGTCTTAATTGTTTAATGTCAACGCTAGAAATACTGTCACAAAAATGAATATCATCCGACTGACTGACATTTTTTGTTTTCTGCGTATTTTACTTTGTAGACATTGTAGCCTTGATAGCCAATACCACAGGCATACCACATATGCAATACGATTGGAATATTGAAATTGATTTGGAACAGCATAAAATGAATCATCGTATGACAGTGAATGTAGCACCTCCCTTGGCGAAATTATCGCGTGCCTATTTGGATATAATCAAGATGAATTTTGAATGGAAAAAATTCACCATTTACTATGAGACAAAGCAGGGTAAATAACATGATAAATTAATGAAAAGTATCATTTTCAGTTTATGAACACAATTTTTAGGACTTGCACGCTTACAGGATCTTATGGATATTCAGGCGATTAATCAGGATTTCATAAAACTGAGGAATATTGCCGATTTTGAGGAGGACATAAGAGTTTTATGGAAGGAATCTGAGGAAATTTTTCATGAACACCGTTTGATAATGGATTGTGAACCGGAATCCTTGGTTAGATTAATGACAGCGCTAAGGATTTCAAGCATTGGGTCCATTTAGGGTAGGTTTTTAAATGAAAATCCTAACTTTTCTTCTTTAACTGTTTATTTTTAGAACTGGTTTCTAACCCATTTGGATACCATAGTTCGGGCTTGTCATTGGCCTATAATGCTGACTTCAAATCAACATATTACCTCGGTGAGACTAAAAGGTGGTAGCAAATCCTTATGAGCGCCGTAAGACCCGACTTACACAAGTTGATGTGGGTTTAAGTCGTTTATTTGTGGGTTAAAAACTGACGTTTTTTTGTTTTCTTTTTCAGCAAATTCTAGGCAATCAAACCATGATGCCTATTCTGATGTATGATGCTGTTGTTCTATTTGCCAATGCTGCTCGTAATATCATAACGAATTTGAAAGAGTATCGGGACCCTTATAGAAGGTGTGGTTTTGGTCGTTCTGAGCGCTGGTATGTTGGTAGCTTAATTGTGGAGGAAATGAAGCAGGTGAGCACGTTTTTAATAGTTTTGATGGATCAAACAATTTTAATGCACCGTTACAGATTTCCGAAGACGATGTCGAGCCTCCTTTTAAAACCGAA
>QOCX01003432.1:0-17582 GCA_005959815.1 Sarcophaga bullata | reverse complement strand
CCGTCTTTCTAGTTGGGCACATCTGTTCGTTGTCGTTTCGTCAGTAATTTAGCACAACGCATTACACACACAATTTGTTCTTTAGCCGGACTATACGCATGTGCAACTCCCTGTGTCATTTCTCCCATAATCTATTTTCCTACTACCTGCACAATGCAGTGCATAAGGTAGGGGCCATCAACTGAGTGTAGGTTTTCCGCTAATATCTCACACACACTATGTTTTGTTTAAATTTAAAGACACAATTGAAGCGGCAACTCTATTTTCAAAAACCATAATTCTTTTGTAAAAGTTTTATTTAAAATTTAATTTAATATAATACATGCTTATGTATATAAAATTCTTTTTTATAGCATTTGTTTTATTTCGTTATCATATAATTTTTATTTAAGTTAAGAATAGCAATGACAACTATCACGGCGACACATACCCATCCAATGGTTTAATTTTTCACAATACAATTGACAACGCGGATGATGTGGATGATAACGTGATAATTCACGACACAATTCCCGATCCATTGCAATGGCACGTGATTTTATTGAGGCAATTGGTAAATTCTCAGGATCATCATCATTATCGTCAACACCATTTCCAATCTCGTCCGTATCGTCATCATCATCAAAGTCTTCCACATCGCGGCGTACCACTGATGCTGTGATAATCACAACATAGAGTACCACAAATATTAAAAGAGTTTGAAAAACTTTCATTATTTTTTGAACGACAATTGACAATTAATTCTCAAGATTAAAGCGTTGTTTACGATTCAGTATTTATTTTAAAACTGAAAATGGATTGCTGTGCACTAAAATTAATGTCGAATGCTGATTATTTGGAGAAAAAAAAACAAACAAAAATAAGCGACCAGTTTCTTGAAAATATTTCAATACGTTTGGTTTGATTTGTTGTTAGTTTCCTTATCAGCCAGCTCAATGTCGCAAATACAGAGTGATTAAATTCCATAAAAAAAAAGAAACAAAATCTTCAAATGGGGAAAAAAATATTTTGTTTTTTATTTTTTGTTTATAAACACAATAGAAAAATATCAGAAACGAATTGAATTATAGGGCGTAGGTGGTTAGAAAAGTCTTACAATCTTCAAATAGTCTATTTCGTTTGCAATGATCAAGCTTGTACGACTGCATCGAGTGTTATTTTCACTAAAAAAAAGTATCGATAAAACACATATATCGATAAACATGTTGAACGATAAATTTATTGTAACGTGCTGTGCATATAAGTTATCGTTTTAAGTATTCTCCAAGCAATTATTTCACAGAGATCTCGAAAATTCTCAAATCGGGATTTCTATGCAGGTCAACGCAACTCACAAATTCGTCCCAACAATTTTAAATTTGTGGGCAACATAAAGAGTATGGATTAGTAATCGAAAAGCAACCAAAACCGCTCGGATTGAGATATAGTTTTCGGTAAACTACTCAATACCTTTGTTACTCTTGTTCAAAAGTCGTCTAGTAAGTAGTGAGACCACGGTTCAAGCCCCAGGTCAGACATTTCCAACAAAACGAATTAAGAAAACTTATACTTCTTCCATGACTGCCTCTCTCAGCAAATTTCCTTCAAAAATTTTGGAGGAGTAAATAATATTGCTATGAAAAAGTTGCTCAAGAATCTGTCATTCAGAGTCGACTTTAAACTGTAGGTCCCGCCACAACACAACATAAGTAGTGTGAAAAGCTAGGTCGTAATTCTGATTGAATGATTGTAATTACCAAATATGCATGGATATGTATGTAACCTAACAGCCAATATACTGGGCACACGATTAAGTTGTAACATCCATATTCCGTCATAAAATTATAACTACTGGCTGACGTCTCTCAAGAGTCTTATGTCGTCTTAAGAGTCTTATGTCGTCTTTGGCTACACACGTTTTCTATCAAAGAAGTTCCTTCTCTTATGGGGTACTCCCAGTCCCCTGGCATGTACATCCAGAGGCCAGTATCCCCTTATCACTGCTATGTGCTTTCCTAAATGGAATCTTGATAGGTTCAATATAAATTCCGTTCCACACATACCCATATTGAGCTAGAACTGTTTGGTTTTTCTACAAGTGAGTTCTTGAATTGAGTTTTTGTGAGACCTGAGTTACTGCAGAGTAAAGCCAATTTCACATAGGAATTCATTTGAATTTTCCGTGTGGCCTGCTATATCAAGAGCGTAGGAGGTGATCAGTCTATCACTGTTAACCTGTTAATGGCGGGCACTACAGTTCGATTATTGGCAAATTCTTGAGTTCCTAATGTCGTGTGGTTTTAAGTGGACATCGCAGCTTATGCTCATTGGATAATCTGTACGTAATATTTGAAGTCACGGTCATCTCAAGTGATGATGACATGAACACCGATTTGCAAAGCCAACATAACGTATGACAGTGGCTCAAACGTATAATGATTCCCTAAGTATGAGTGTATTTAAATGCCGATTATTATACTTCAATGGAAATATTTCAAAAAGATTAACGAATTTCATGTCAAACGCATAATTGGACAGTCAAATAAAAGGCATTGTTTGAACACTCGTTTTTGCTTGCTTTTACTGCTTCCAAGTGCCGAGGCATCAACTGCACGATATTGGCGTAAAATTCTGAGGTTATGTTGTTCCATTCTCGGCTAATTCCTTGTTTCAACTGTTCCATTGTGCTAATACTAGCCTTATTGAGCTTACATGCTTAATAAAGTTGAGATCAGTGGCCTGTGCCGATCATTGTAGTAGTTTTGAAAATAATGGATAGGCTATAGCTTAACAACGTGCTTCATATCGTTGTCCTAGTAGAAACAAATAATTGGACAGTCAAATAAAAGGCATTGTTTGAACACTCGTTTTTGCTTGCTTTTACTGCTTCCAAGTGCCGAGGCATCAACTGCACGATATTGGCGTAAAATTTTCTGAGGTTATGTTGTTCCATTCTCGGCTAATTCCTTGTTTCAACTGTTCCATTGTGCTAATACTAGCCTTATTGAGCTTACATGCTTAATAAAGTTGAGATCAGTGCCTGTGCCGATCATTGTAGTAGTTTTTTGAAAAATAATGGATAGGCTATAGCTTACAACGTGCTTCATATCGTTGTCCTAGTAGAAACAAATGTTTAGCGCCGCTTTGCTTCATATTTTGTTTAAATTGCCTAAATATTGGCATGGATCCGTAATATTGTTCTATATAAGGAATATACCCTACTCCTGTACAGGAAACACATCTTTCACCCTAATATCAACACTCTCCATGATTAAGAATTACCTGAGTGTTGTTGGGGAAAAACTTTAAATACTACTTTCATATGTAGGGACTACCTGCATATTGCCTACATATACCTTCATAGATATTCTTTAGTAAGATAGTAAATTTAATCCACAATGATCAGATGGAAAGCAGTACAATTGGGTAAGCCAAATACCGGCTTACACAATACGCGGTTCTGGTAATAAGCATGGAGGCTGTTTTTTATACAAAATGTATGTGAGAGTCGAATCCACTACCTTTACGATAATAGTCTGGCTTACTACCCACTAGACTATCCGGGCACCCAATTCCAAGAGATTTTAACATATTTCATAAGATAAAGTCGAACTTATTGAAAAAAAATCCTGACTTGGTTGAGTGAAAGAGCGTGTATACTCTAAAACCAGATCTTTAAAAAGGTGTGCTTCATGGAATGGAAAATAAGGCGATGCAAAGGCTGTTCTTAAACTAAGAGCATTTTAAAACTTTTTGTTTGAAATTACAATATGAGAAGAGCTGAGTCTAAAGAGTCGCCGTAGTCTAGTAGATAGTGTGTTGCTTATCAGACGTGAGGTCTCAGTTTAAGCCCAGGTCAGATATCAAACGAAAGTATGAAATAATACTTCTCGGCAACGGCCTCTCAGCAGAGTTTCTGGCAAAAACTCGGAGGGTAATTAAAAAATTACCATGAAAATATTCTCAAAAAAATCTGTCGTTTGGAATCTATCTTCAAACTATTGCCCGCCACTCATGTAAAATTATCGCACACAACATAAGTGATATGAAAAGCTAGTCGTAATCCTAACTGAAGAGTTGTAATGAAAAATTCGTATGTACAGTAAAGAGCTAAGTCAAGCATCAGACTGTCCAGCATTGGTAGCCAGTCTTTCGAAAGAAGTATTGTCGTGAGAAAAACATGTAAATTCTGTAACGAAGGTGTGGAACGATCTGGGTACATATCGGGTGCTAGGCAGGAAATTGTTATTGTTGACACCAAGCAGCAATGTTTCACAAACCAATACTCTATAAGCTATAACTCTGCAACTACAAACTGGAGATTGATTTCCATTTGACTTGTATTTATTAGTCTTTCTTATTGCTCTCACATGCTTCATGAAACAAATTCCTATCGCTGTGGTATCATGTAAGAGGACTCATTAGCATGTGACTGCACACTGTAGGACATGAAGAAAACTTTTCTCGTTTTCTTGCCATTTCCATTATATTCCATGTTCATTTGTTACTTTTTATTCTTCATACATATGAAAGTGAGTTTGTGGCACATGATTGAATTTCAATATACGCTACAGTGAAGATGATAGTGATGGCGATGCAGTTTTTAATTGGTTTACATTCCGTAAAGTCAACAATAAGAATTGTAAACATACACGTATTCGTGGCACTTTGTTACACATACGATATATTTCCTTTGCCAAAAAAAAGGAAACAGTTTGCATTCAACAACAAAAACAAAAATAACTAAGTTGCCGCCGCATAAAAATTTTACATAAAAGCTGCTCCTTTATCAGCACCATTAATTACTTTACCGTATTGCTGTGTTGCAGTAAGAAAGTGTATTTAATCACGTTAATTTAATCACCTTAATTTAATTATAATGGTGTAACAAGATTGAAAAGATTTACTAATTGGTTTTTAACTGTAAACATTTTCAGTACTGTAAAAGATTCATTACATGCCAAAAAGCTCAGAAAGGTGTGCCACGAATCATAATTTCAACCACGGAATTACGAATTTTATCTGAGAAGCAAATGGAAAAAATAGTTCAAAAAGCTCAAATGCTTCCTAACCGATGTACAGATTGTTGCCGTTCATGCTACAAACAGAATGGTGTCACCACAATACATATTTTCCGCATTATATCTCTTGCATCGCGTTTTTAAAATCTCTATTTCATACATGCTAAGCCATTGACAGCATTAATCCTTGCATTGCCTGTACCAAACCCTTTAGTGTGAGCGCTAATTCTTTCATTACAGAATCTTTGATTGTTGACGCTCTACCTTTAAAATAATTACTTCCACACATATGTACCCATGTATTCTATTTTTGAAAGATTGCTGCATTGCTGGTATTGAGGTTAAGTGCGATAATTGCTGACTTTTTCCTCAAATTAAAGAATTTGACTAGGTTGGCATGTGGTTTCAGCTAACGTACATAATTGATCATTACAACCTATCGTCAGGATTAAGACTTAGCTTCTCACATCACTTATGTGGTATGTGTTAATTTTATATATGAATGGCGAACCTACGCTTAAAATCAACTCCAAACGACTGATTTTGTTGAAGTTTTTCATGGCAATTTTATTTACTTTTAGAGTTTCTGCCAGAAATCTTTTGAGAGTAAGTCGCCGAAGAAATATTTTCTCATATTTTCGTTTTGATGTCTGACCTGTGGTTTAAACTGTGGCCTTATATCTAACAAGCCGACACATTACCTACTGGACTACGGCGACTACATACCTCTGTTACTCTTGGTTAAAGTCGTTTAGTAAGTAGTGAGGCCACGGTTCATACCCCAGAAAACTTATCCTTCTTCTGCGACTGTCTCTCTCAGCAAATTTCTGACAACAATTCTGAGAATAAATAAAATTGCCATGACAAAGATTTTCAAGAATCTGTCATTCAGAG
The DNA here is from genome assembly GCA_005959815.1 of Sarcophaga bullata. NCBI lineage: Eukaryota > Metazoa > Arthropoda > Insecta > Diptera > Sarcophagidae > Sarcophaga > Sarcophaga bullata. Next base: position 11,688 of record QOCX01003432.1, on the reverse strand, counting down.
TCGACTTTAAACTATAGGTCCCGCCACAACACAACATAAGTAGTGTGAAAAGCTAACGTAGCGTTTTCTATTTGTTTCCTGTGAAAACCAGAGCTAAGAATGTAGTCACAGTAGTTCAGTCAGCTACAAGTCAGGGCATTTGTGTGGAATACGAACTTGAACTATGTAGTCCTTTAGAAAGCAATTCCTTTTATAGGTCACTACTTGCCAACGATGATTTCAATTTAAGCCTAACAAATTATTCCAAATATAGGACAACAATACAAAAATCTTGGTTGAGTAAAAGAGCTATATCGGCAGGGCAAATAGACCACATATAAAGCCGCTGATACTGAGAAAAATCAAAAAGCCCTTCTACATATTTGTGCCCTTCTGAATATTTGTTGATTCATTCTTATTCGCCTGCTTTACAACTGAGAATTTCCAAATTCAATTTCTAGTCGTTCGTAATACAAATCGACCTAAATTATACAGTGGAACAAGACTTGCAGACAAAAACATATTGAATCCTGTAATTAAAGTCGCCGTAGTCCAGCTGGTAGTTTTTGGCACTATTTAGGATGTTGAGGCTGGGGCTTCTAACCCCCAGATCAGACATCTCCGGTTAAACAAAATATGAAAGAGAAATCTTACCTGGGATGAGTCGAAGCCGAGGAAACGCTATCTGACTTTGGGTTTGAAACGTGGGCTCACGTCTAATACAGCCAACCGCACAAGCTAATTAGGATTACGGCGATGGATTATACTGGAGATATATTTGTGAACAAGAAGTCGTAAAAATTTAATACAGTCCTATTGTGAAACCAAACAAATTTAAAAAAAAAACAAGAAAATTATCAAGCATAATATTCTTTACTAATTTCCTAATACAGTTTTCAATACAGTTTTTCGCTGTTTTTCTGTTTAATGCTAGCGGCGACAGGACATCAATTGTCTTTATTTTTCTAATGAATAGAAAATGAAATTAAAAAAATATTGAAAAAACAAAAGAAAATAGGACTATGATGCTGAAAATAATGATTCTTTTATTGTTCTTTTATAAAAATTTCTGCAATTATTACAATTAATTTAAACAGAATGCACCTCTTTATGCGCTCTTCCATAATTCTTTCATAATTCTTCTTATAATTTCTTTCTATTTCCAGCATTTTCTTCATCTTATGGTAGAAGAGCAGAACTTAAATTGTTTAAATTGTTTGTGTAATAAAAGTGAAAAAAGTTGGAAAAACAATTGAAACTCCGTCACAAATTAATTCAATTACTTAGCAACAGCAAAAAATAGAAGAAAAAACTCATAAAAAGAAAAACAAAAGAATAAAAAAAAATGTTACAAAGTCATCAAGGATTTTTCTTTATTGATAGTCGTTAACAGTGTTGGCAGTTTAAAACAGCAGACTCCAAACTTATCTTTAAGACTAAAGGGAGGCTACTTACTCAAGCGTAAGAACGTAACGCTACATAGCCGTAACGTATATACCCTTAAGAACGTTTGTGTAGTTATAGAAACGTAAAAACAATTAAGAATTTAAAAGAGGGAGCATTTGCGCCGCAATGCAACTCTTCATACGACAGTCCCATCACTCATATTCAAATGTCACGTAAAAACGTGAGAGAATTCTGAATGCACAGATCAATTCCTGTTTTTCTAACGAGAGAGAAGTTTCGTTAAACTTTAACTGCTCTCCATATGCTAAAAAGAGAACGTTTGTTACGGTACGTTACGTTACGTGTGGGTAACTGGCTCATAACGTACATACGGTGTTAGAATTTCCTTTTCTCACACTTATGTTGTGTGTGTTTTAATTTTATACATGAGTGTTGCAGTCGACTCCAAATGACAGATTTTTGCAATTCTTTTTTTTACTCTCAAAGTTTTTACAGAAAATGCTGTGACAGGAAGTCGCCGAGAAAATATTTTTTGTATTTCGTTTTGTTCGAGATGTCTGACCTGGAGTATAAACCATTGTATTACGTCTTATAAGCCAATAATATCTCCTATCTGTAAGAAACACGATTTACTTAGGATGTGACAGAATAATTGTAATTGGGTTCGAACTCCAACCTAATATTGACAGAAAAAATTTATCAGTAAGGTTGTTTAGAGGCGTTAACGGTACAACTAATAAAATGTGCAGCATCAATTTGCTGGGACCAAGGTTGCCAGATATGCTTTGACAGGGTATGGCACGCTGTGCTTCTATCGAACCTTATTGTTGTGGTCATTTTTCTGTTCGATCCCCAAACTCTATTTTTATTTTCATTAACAATCTTCTTCCTCTAACCTTGAATTCTATCTTGTCTTTTGCTATTCTTTTTCTACTCTTCGTTTGGCCTACCAGAATATAGAGATTAAGGCGAAAAGCGTAATATGTATGAGTCACACACACCATCGTCGATTGGGGTCCAATGCAAAAGTCGTTTATAGTGCGCAAAAGACCCAAATCCAACAATCTTCCTTTCTCTAATATTGAATTTTGTATACTCTTTTGTTGATGACTTGTAATAATTGTCATTCACATAGTTTTAACTCGTTTCGGCCTATCAGAACTTTGGAGATTAGGGCGAAAAGACGTAATATGTATGACTCACATACACAATTTTCAAGTAGGGTCGATTTTATTGGGCAAAAGAGTCAAGCGCAGCAATAATATTTGTAGTGGATTGGCCACGGGATCACATACTGCTGTGCAAACAGAATTCGTTTTTCAACCAAACCGTGCGCGTGTGTAACTTCCTACAAGTTTATTATTTGAATGTGCTGTTGAATTTTATATTTGTCCATAATGATTTGGAAAAAATAACTGAATAAATGACAATGAAACGGCCGGTAATAAATGTCAAGTTTGGATGCAACATTTGACGAAGTTCATGTGTCTCAGTGCTTACTCCTGAGTTACTTCGATTATAATAAAAATGTTGAGAAGAACTCGTCGAAGAAATATTTTTTCTTTTATTTCGTTTTGTTGAAGATGTCTGGCCTCACGTCTAACACGTCTATGGCGACCTCAATGCCAACAAAAATCGAGAAATAAAAACAAAAAACTTGTACCTTCAGTTGATTAAGAGATTTATCGGCCTAGTTTTAAATGACACCCTGTCGGCGAAGTGAAAATAAATGAAGTATAAGGCATGATGAACTTAAGTATACTGTGAGAGATGTCTTGGAGTTGCGCAAGGCTTATGGCAATAGACCGATCAGTAGTTTTTTTTTCGAATTCAATTCAAGTGAAGAGGATTCTCTTAAAATTTCAAGATTTTCAATATTTTACTTCAATGCCCGTACTTCGATGATGAATTACAAAAAATATTCTCTATGTATTCCATTAAAAACAAATTATAAAACAAATATTCTTTAATTCCCTTTACGGGAATAAGAATTTTGATTATAATTAAAGATGATTCTTCCATTGTGTTAAAATCTCAGTGCTGTTATGTTAAAATGTCAAGAAAAGCTTGTGCAACATGTCTCAAGAGATCCCTTTGTTTTGTAGCAATGCAACACTCTGTATTACTTACTTTTCTTCTTTCATTGCAATTAAATTCAGTGTAAGATGACAACAAGAAAAGAGATTGTAAATCTAATTTTTGTTTTTTTTTTTTTGCACAAAAAGGAATCAAAATATGTTTTATAGAGAAGATAGTGCCATGTAGTACTGGGTGTATATCTATTAAAAATGCAATTATTTACACACGATGTTGTTTTTAATAAATTACGTCGCATGTATGTGGAAGGGTAAAAATCTGTCATTTAGTTTTCTTAAACGATGTACACACACAAACAAACGAAAATGTAAACTTTTTGTCATTGTTGCAAAGAGATGGAGTGGTGCAGACGTTGAAGGTGCCAGATTCAAATGTGGGAAGAAACTTCACTACTTTACACGCACTGTTTTTAAAAAAAATTGTACTCAATCGAGAAACCCCAGACAAAACTTTCTTATAGGCTGCCTGTTCACTGCAGTATTTTTTCAATTTGTAATGTATCTGTTTCCTCTCGATTTACTCCAACAGCCCGGCTTTAATTAAATTCCTAACGAACGTAGTTTCAAGGATTTCTTGGAGAAATTTCGAATCATTCAAAGGTAACTCTTTAATGGTTTCCGGGGCACAGGGATATCTTTGGACCGGTACGAAGTTAGTAATCTCCGACATTTTACAGGACCTTAGTATTTCAAATATAGCGTTTAATTTGGATATTTCCCCACTTGTTTTACCAGAAAGGTCTAAATTTCGTTGGCGCTAAAACTGTTGCCAAAAATATTTTTAACACATATGGACTATGGAGCAGAAAGAGGACTGCGCGCTCTTCTGTCACAATAGCGATATTTTAGGGCCTTTTCGGTAGGTATGTGGAAAGACTCTGCAAGAACTGTGGATCAGGAGGAGGAAGAGACTGTCTTTCACCACACTATGTCAGTGCCCTGCTCTCTGTCATGAATAGAGGGAGGTTATTGATCTCTAGTTATTTGACATCGTTGACTGAGCTCTCCTAGCATAAACTCTAATATAAATAGCAAGATTTATTTTGGACTCGACTTAAGCTGGATTTACGCAATGTTGCACGAACAAATTTTTTGTCCACACAGAATTTATTTTTTTTTAGATTTTTCTGCAGAACGGTTTATCACTTTGAAATCAAATACAAATTAAAAGTAAATTTGTCCGGACTAGGATATACACATCCAGACAGATAGAGGCAGCACTAAAGCAGCTCATTTCGCTTTGAATTTTGCCAAAAACAACAAATTATTTCCTTTTTTGTCATTCCTCAGATCTGTCAGATCTAATTGGTCATTACAACCCTTCAGACAGGATTACAACCTAGTTTCTCACACCGCTTATGTTGTGTGTGTTAATTTTTTGCATGAGTGGCGGAACCTACAGTTTAAAGTCGATATCGAATGATAGTTTATGTGATGCTTTTTCATGGCAATTTTATTTACTCTCATAGTTTTTGCCAGGAATCTGCTGAGAGTAAGTCTCCGAAAAAATATTTTTTCATATTTCATATACGTTATGTTCGAGATCTCTGATGTTGTCCTTGAACCATGGCCTAACTTCTAATAATTCAAAACAGAGCCCTAATATATGAAAATGTTATCCTTTGTATTTGGTAGAATATCCTTTAAGGACAAGCGGTCCATTTAACCCATTTAGAATTGAATGTACAAGTTTTGTTTAATGTTTTCTGGTGTCACCATGATCACGTTTTTCGGTTGACTTTTGTTTGAGGCTTAGCGATTACATAACCATTCTTTCAAATAATGTGCTATATGCTCTCTTGAAGTCATATCAGGACTTTGTGCAACAATATTAAGCCTGTGGGAACTTTTTTTGTTAAAATATATTGGAATACTAAGACTTTTGCTGTCCACTGTATGCAACATAAAATTAAACCAAAGCGCGCTGGGAGTTCTTCAGAAAAAATATCTTGCCACTCTCAAGAAAAGAGCTGTCAAACTAGATTATTATGTTCGAGCAATATAACATCAGCTTTATGCTTGGTTTCTTTTGTAGTTAGATACACCAATACATCAGTTTGAGTCGTGGTACCTTAAAAAATTGTTTTCTATTAGCAAACAACGTAAAAATCGAAGATAGATTTCAGGGTTACTAGAATACTTCTTTTTAAAAACAAAATTCCACAAATTAAACATTTAAGAAAGAAATTATTACGAAATTTTATTATATTTAAAATAAAAAACAAATAAAAATCAAATTCTATTAAAAGAAATTAAAATATTCAATTAATGTATCACAAAAAAAATTAAAATTAATCAATATCCACCGTTCTCCACCGTTTCCGGAACAGATTTTATTTTTCCAACGTAAAATAAATTTCCTTGTAGTAATTGATATTCGTAGCTACCACCCGGAACACTTTAAAATTCCTTACGTATCAGGGTTGTTTAAAAAATCTCCATAGTTTCGTCAATCAAACACTTCACTTTTGTTTGGAGGTTAAATTTTGTTCTTTCGAGAGTTCTATTGAACTTTCACTGTCATCTTTTTCTTTAGCAAATTTGCAATTCCAGTTGCAATAGTTTTTCATCAAACAATGTCAAAAAAAAAAATTAAAAAAAAAATGAAGAATTGAAACCAAAACAACCCAACTTCGAAAATCTAAAAACGCACAGTGAAAGTTAGTTCTGATTCAGCAGCGACGTAACTTCGAAAAAACGCAAAGCGAAAAGACGCAAACCGAGGTATATCTCTGGCATACCACCACGTCGTCATACCGCTCATTTCCATTTGAAACCTGTTACGGAATCGAATTCAGATTGTTAGCAGTGCCAATAGGTTTAAGGATGAACTTCTCAAGTACTTTGGATGATTAACGCTTTGAGTAAAGAATTTCATTTTTTTTTGCGGAATTTGTCGTAAATTTAAATTCTTTCCCTTAACCATTGAATTTCATTTTTATTTTTATTTTTTTATTTTTTTTTTAATATAACTTGACAAAGACAGTTATCGTACGCCATTGCTTTTATAAGTAATTAAGAGAAACCAATTAATCGCCATGCATAAGAGAGCAAAGTTAACAATTCGAATATTGGCTAAGAAAAACTGAGAAGACAAAGACGATTTTAATTTTCTTTCAACGGCATAAAAAATTTTGGTCTTAACGATATCAAAGCAAGAAGAACGTCTTAATAACAGAAATCACTTTTAAACTGTAGGCTGTGCTGCTGTCATCATCGTCCATAACAGTTCAACAGTGCGTATGAGAAATTTAACCTTCTGTGTGTGTGTATTCATATGCAAGAGTCTGTCATTGTTTGCTGTGTGTTAAGTCCTTCAGATTACAGTAAGTCAGCCCGCCACAAAAAAAAGGAAAAATATTGTAGTGTTTGTGGTTTTTTTCCAGTCATGCTGCTCACAAAAAGTAAAACAAGATGGTGGCTTCCTTAAGCGTAATATGCAACTTTCAGATAATCGTGACAATAAATGACTTTAAATGTATGCGTTAAGCATCCCGGTCAGACATCAAAAATGAAATATGAAAAATATTTCTTCGGCGACTTCCTCTCAGCAGATTTCTGGCAAAAACTCTGAGAGTAAATAAAATTGCCATGAAAAGTTTCTCAAAAAAAAAAAAACTGTCGTTCGGAGTCGACTTTAAACTGTAGGTGCCGCCACTCATGTATAAAATTAGCACACACAAACATAAGTGGTGTAAGAAGCTAGGCCGTAATCCTGACTGAAGGGTTGTAATGGCCAATTATGTATGTATGTATGTTAAGCATGCATCAACTGACCTTGGTTATAGAAGTAAAGTTGCCGTAGTCTAGTAGGTAATGTGTTGGTTTTAAATGTGAGGCCATAGCTCAAGCTCCAGGTCAGACATCTCCAAAGACTGTATCTCAGGATATTTTTGGCAAAAGCTCTAAGAGTAAACAAAATTGCACGAAAAGTTTTCTCGCGCATATGGCATCAAAAGGTTTCCGAACTTCTACTCTCTCCCTCTTGGGAGCATATAGCTTTCGCAAATCATTTCTGCTTTGTTTCCGCCTCTTTAATTTTTTTATTGTTCCAGCTAACGCAGCAATTGTTGCTGCTACAAGTCCTGCACGTCCTGGGATAATGGGGCTGCTATCCATTGCTGCTTAGAAGCAACGCACTCCGAGCTTTAGATGTAGTGGTTAGGAATCTTCTAACTTGTTGATTACTACTTCTTCCCAATTCTTTCGAGTTAATGTTAATACAGACTGTTTGACGACTAGTATTAATTTCGGAACACATACAGTGAGTGTCAAAAGAATTTTACACTCTGTGTAAAATTCTAACAATCACCAAACTTAACTTTTACCACTTGAGGAGAGTGCGCGAAAAAAATTTGATAATATTTCTTTTTTTTTTTTGTTTTTTTTTTTTTTTTGTTACAATTTTAACAACTGGAGTGAAACAATTTTAAAATCAAAATAATGGTAATTTATTATAAAATTTTTTCAATGTACAATTTCTTTTGATGCTCATTGTATGTTAACAAATTTTGTATATAAGAAAATTGCATTTTAACTCAAATTTACCATCGAACAGTTAAAAAGAAATTGAAAATATTTCATGTATCTACGAAAATTGTAAGTCCTCGCTCATTGAATTCAACTCTATTGAAAGGAATTGTTGTATATCTCCAATTACAATACATACATACATACATACATACATACATACATGGATTGTATGTATTGTATTTAGAAAACGTTTGAACAATATCATGCGTTTTTTACAAGAAATAATTCCCTAATGTATCATACTTATCCAACGTTCACAATGTTCTTTGATCATTCTTATAAAATTGCAAGAATAACAACAATTACGCAAATGTTGGCAGAATTGTAAAATAAAACTGGCATAGTATTTAAGTCTCATATTACAATCTCAATTATGTTCAGTTAAAGATGTTAAGGAAAATCGTAACTATCTTGCCTCCAGAGGATGTATTATTGCAACAATAGTCATATTACTGCAATAACCTTTTACCCTTTTTCACAGAGCCAGTATATGACTCTTAACGGAGGTGAACAAAAGAGTCAAAAAAGACTATGAAACTGATTTTCTTTTCAATTCTTCTTTGAAAGCAATTATAAAAGATTTTATTTCACATTTTTAAGTATACACTACAGTGGTGGTCTTATAATTAGCTCACACATATGCATAAATAATTCGATACACTACCTGGTCTACTTACACCACTATTGTTGTGTGTGTAATTTTATGCAGGAGTGTTGCGGCCTACATTTTAAAGTCGACTCCAAACGATCGATATTTTTATGAAACTTTTCATTGACAATTTTTTATTTATTCTCACAGTTTTGCCAGAAATCTGCACAAGAAATAATTTTTTTAAGTTTTCGTTGCTGGATTACTGTCTGACCTGGGCGGTTTAACCATGGCTCACTACCTACTAGACTATGGCCATTTCAAAACTTTAGAATTTTAAAAAATCTAAAACCATTTCCGAAAGAACTAAAAAAAAACGCAAAAAAACATCACTCAGCCACTGTGAAAAGTTTCAAACATTAATTCAACTAAAAGAGAAGAAATCTTTTATTGAATTTGTGGCCGTACAAGCCACAGAAGGTTCCTTATGTTCTGGAAACCTATTTAGGGAACTCAGCACCTAACTGAATACCCATAGGCATGTCACGACGCTTCTGATTCCTAATTTTGTTTAATCACTTGCATTTAGAAAAGTGTCCTGCAATAAATTCTAGTACGTTGACCACAAAAGTAATCAGAATGACAATTTCCCAGGCAAATTTGGGCGTCGTTTCGCAAACGTAAACGAAAAGTAGAATCTACCACAATACACATAGAATCGCTTTGGCTCAAAGAGGCGAAAGGCTTTTTGTTGAGATGCTTTAAAGCAAACTTTATCCCATCCTTTAGGTCCGGATATACCAAAAAAACAAAAAAAAACAGTAATTTTATACAGTAGCGGTAATTATTTCTTATTTCCACAACTGAAGTATTTTGATTCGAACGATAAAAGCATGTCATGAACACATCTGTTTGCATGAGCCTGACGAATCTTGGTTTAATTGGAAGCATAAGAAATTGAACTCGCCCTGTAGTACTCAGTAAGTTTTAATTAGAGGAAACACAAAGCAAAACAAAAGAAAACAAGAGAATACAAGAAACTTTTGCCCGACTTTCTGTGCAAGTTTTCAAAACACTTGCAGTTGACAGTAAGTCATGCAAGTGGATTCCAGCAAAGCAACAAACAAATGTTTACACAAAATTGCTGCCGAGCATTTTCCGCATACTGTGACTTCTAGAAGTTGACCTCTAACACATGTGCACACATGGTTAAAGATATAACTAACAATGGTGGAAAATATGATCGGAATAATGGCCATTACAACCTTCAGTCAGGATTACGGCTTAGTTTCTCACAGCACTTATGTTGTGTGTATTAATTTTATACATGAGTGGCGAGACCTACAGTTTAAAGTCGACCCGAACGACAGTTTTTTGAGAAACTTTGATGGCAATTTCATCTACTCTCAGAGTTTTTGTTTTAAGTTTCGTTTTTTTTTTTTTAGATGTCTGTCTGGGGATTCGAACCCTGGCTTTTCGTCTAATAAGCCAACACATACCTACTAGGACTACGGAGAACATGGAGGAGGACAAGTGTACCTAACGCACCATAGAGGAATTCGTCCCTATCTCCCGTGTGTGGGGCCCTCACCACTAAATCTGCCCTCCTCTTTTGGACTCCTTTGTGGCCACTCTGGAACTGCTGTAGTATCACTTCGAAGTGGAGTCCTTTTGGCCATTTGGCCCCTTTATTTCTTATACCGTATCGGGATTGCGCAACGAGACTGAAAATGTGTTCCATCATCCGTTCTAATTTTCTCATTCAGAACAAGTTTTTTAGCTTTAAACAATACTTTGGCATAACTGGCTATGCTGTTCCAATTTTCTTCGCTCCCCAGAAGTATGTCGCAGAAGTTTTCGACAGTACAGACGCCGACTTTGACTGCAAGATTTGTTCTTTTCAAACTCCAGCGCTCAGAATGAAAGAAAGTGTGTTCAGCGTCTTCAATCGACGCATCATTATACATACAATTTGGTCGTGCCATCTTCTCCATTTTAAACAGATATTTACAAAAATAACCCTGTCCGTAATTAACCTCACCAAATTTCCTCTCAATTCATCGTGTAATACTCGAGAGAAGTTTTTCTGTCCACCTACCACTTGTTTCAGTGTTCCATCTCTCTTAAGATTGTTGTATGGTTCTTTTTCTGTCATTGTCGACATTTACTGTTTCTCCGTGCACGTTTTTAGTCTCCCACACTCTCTTCCGCTCACTTGCCTGTATATCTATAGGTGTTACACAACTGATTACTAGTACTGCTGACTTGCAGACAGTTCTGTACGCCGATGCCATTCTCAGTGCAGCGGTTCGTTGTAGCGATGAAAAAATTTTTATTCTACAGTCGGCCTTTAACGCTTCTCTCTCACTGCCGTAAAGCAGAATAGAGTCTGTAACTTACATCATCAATCTGCGTCTGCTCTGCACAGGACCGCCAATATTGCTAGTAGGTAGTTTATTGACTTATTAAACCTTAAACCTCGTTTCAAATATTTGAGAGAAAGTAACAGTGATACGCAGTATGAATTGAAGCAGTTTTCGTTTATTTCCTTTTCTTTCCCTTGCTTTGAATTATAATCACGTACTTCAATTATTGATATGTGCCTGCTAAGAACCGCAAAACGACGATTTCATTTTTAAGTGCTATAAGCAGCATAGCAGCATGAATTCGGCAAAAAACAAAACCACAAATTAAGCGACGACAGCACATTGTCAGTAAATGAGAAGAACTTCTAGTTACACTTCATTACAGTTTCTTTCACCTGATACTGCAAGTAATACCGTCTGAATTACATTTAAAAACGTGACAAATCCCTAAAACTGAACGAAACTGAACGAGTGATTTAAAAAGAAACGTAAAATAAAAGGGAATTTAAAACAAAAAAAAACGATTTCTTTTCCAAATAATGATTTTTCAATATACAATAAAAAATCAAATTTCTTCAATCCCTAGTACTTCAATTAAAAGATGGAATGAAATCAAATTCGTTCATTTAAAATTGTCAACTTCGAGACTCTCACTATCAGACAACGAAAATTATGAGATAAAAAATTAAAATTCAACAAATTAATAAAAATAAGACTA
>QOCX01003431.1:0-16788 GCA_005959815.1 Sarcophaga bullata | reverse complement strand
AAAAAATGTTTTATTTTCTTCTTCTTCTGTTTTTTTACGGCCGAATTTTACGGTTTAATTTAACAAATGATGTAAGTATTTATTTTTCGATATTGTTTTTGTTTTTTTTTATGAAGCTAAAAGCACAATTAAGAAATTTCATTTCTAGTAATTAATAATTTAACATTTCATAAGAAAATGTTTGGAAAAATTATTTTGTTTTGATAATAAAATTGAAGCGAAAGATTATAAAATCTAATAACCAATAAAGTTAAGCTATTCAGAACTAATGGCATGATTTGTCATTAACCTATAAATTTAATCAACAAATCGGTTTTCAATGAAATTGTTTAATTACTAATATTTTAAATTTCTAAATGATTTTTATAATTTAGTCAACCTTTAAATCGGAAATAAAAATTGTTCTAATGAATCTATCCAATACATTCAAATTTCAATACAATTCAGTGAAACAAGAATAAAAACTTTCCAATTCGGCAAGCATCATCGAAATTTGTTGTGCTTAAAGACTTGTCCCCTCTGTGCTGGTTTGTGAATTTTTTTGATTTGCGAAAAATAAATACAAGAGGTAAACAATATAGCAAAGTTTTTTTTCTTATTTAATTACATATAGCAGTAGTATTCATAAAACAGTGCAATCCATTCCACTTTGTGCCAGTGGTCTATCGTATCGTTGGATTTGTATTAATTGGGAGAAGGCCTGATTGTATGGTCAAGACTTCGCTAGAGGGGAATGCTTAAGAAAAGATAAGACAAGATCAACCGAAGAATGTCAGGACATACATACACGCTGTTCTAAGGACTACAACAGTTCGATAGGAAAGCACTAAAATAACAGTTTCAAACCGTGTGAGATAGAGACGATTTGTGGTAGCCATATGACGTTGATACCTCGAGGTGTGAAAAGAAAATTAAAAAAAACTATGAAATTTTTGGGTTCATTAAGCATAATTTTAATCAAACAACATCACTTAAATCAAGACAAAATATTATAAATAGTCTGGGAACACTGAAACATCAATTTCAATGACACTAAATGAAATGAATGAAAAAAATCACGATATGTTGTTAAAGCTACAAGTACCTCAAGGTTCAGTGGTTGATTGACTGGTTTGACTTGTGAATGATTTAGATGCACACAATTTAGATGCATCGTTTGTTCAAAAACGCAAATGGACGAGATTTTACAGTAAAACTGTGGGTTATTTGCCAAGAAAGTCTTAAAAGGCACGCAGTATTATTTGTATTCGTAATTTATCCATCTTATTTAAATAGGAAAGTTCCTTACAACCGTACAATACAAAGAGATTTGATTTTAAGGATAAAATCATCTCCTAAACAATTCAATATCGCTGACCTCTATGAGTTTTATTTCTTGAAGAGGATAAAAAAATTTGGTGAATCTCTCTACAAACTGAGTAAAGATGAAAGTTTGAGAAATAAAAAGATTTTTTATCCAAATAAATGTGCTTGATGAAGTGATTGCGGGTATAATAAACAAACAATTTTGATCAAAGTAACCACTTCAAATGATTTATAAACGTGGGGTCATAATTTTATCTAATTAAACCGATGCGATATGTTAAGCTTCCGTTTCGGAGAGTATTGCTAACAGTTCATCAGCAAATCACTCGATGGCAATAATATGAAACGGTGGTTAAACGTTAGAGTGAATTTCGAAGATCCAATGTTGGTTGATGTATCGTTCGATATTAAAAAAACCATATGTTATGTATGTATATATCAAAAATTTCTCAAAAATTTTAGGATCAATTAAAAATGGCCTTATTGATTTACTATGTTGAAATCACTTTTGAAAAATTTTGAAATCACTTTTGAAAAATTTTAAAATCAAATAAGATTTTTCTTTTAGTTTTTTTCGGGAAGAAAAGTATTTTTTAAAACTGAACAGGCAATGAAAGCTTTGAATTTTCTTCCGTTTTAATTTTACCATTTTTATTTCACTTGGATTAGAGAAGATCAACAATGTATGTAAAAGAAGCGAAAATCAAGTTTATTTGCTTCTTAATTTCTGTGATTTCTAACTAGAAATATTTTTTTAAATTTTTTTCAAATATTTTTTTCAATTCACGAGTTTGTGTCTTATCAAGGAAGTGAGATTTATGGCTTGAAAACGATTCCATAATTTTTTTGTCATTCTAGTATTTTTTTTTCTTTGACAATTTTTAACACCATAATGCAAAATGTTTTAAATTTATAAATTGTTTTTGTTCAATTGTATTTTTTTTTATTTACTTTTGTTTTATACATTTTTTTTGTAATTAGTTTTTATTTATTTTTTTTTATATATTTTTATATGTATATTCAACACTAACCCAATTATTTTATTTTCAATTTTTATTTCGAAAATATTAAAAACGTTATCCTCTGTCTGATTTAATCCAAAATCGCTTGTTTTCTTTTTTAATGTCTCAATGCGTATCTATTCCGATAGTTGAATGTAAACTATGATTTGAATGAAGTCTCTGGACGTATGATTTGAATGAAGTCTCTGCAAAGGTTTTTATACTAAAATGTAACGATTTTTCTATTCAATGAAAACAACAACGAAAATGAAAAATAAAAATAAAAATAAAAAAACACTTAACACTTTATGAAAAACAAAACAAAAACAAAAAAATGCAATTCATATACAATCAAAGCGAAACATCGTCAGTTACAAATTTGAAGTTAAAAAAGTAAGAGAAGAAGAAGATATGAAAACAAACTCAAGAAAAAGTAAATAAACATCGCAAACTATATTTTTTAAAACATACTTTTGATTTTTTTACTATCATTTTCAATTTCATATGTCTTTTGTTAGTATTTCTTCTCTTTTTCTATTATTTTGTCTGTTTTTGGCTTGTTTAGAAGAGACATTTTTTATTTGCCTCAATCTATTACAAATAATTGTTGTATCTCGTTTCTTTAGCTCTTTTTGATGTTTATTTTGGAGCATATTTTTGTTTTTTTGTTTTTTTTATGTAATACTGATAATGAAGATGCGATTATATTTCCAACAATAATTTGTGCTCGTGAGCATAAATATTCCACGTTCATCATCGACACAAGTTCGATGTTATAAAAAACGGTTAATTGTTGAAAACGTATTAAAACGTAATCGTGTCTCTAAACATGGCATTAATCATTATGAAGCGCACTTGAGTAGATTTATTTTTACCACTTAAACTATCAGTGTTATTTGCACACATATATACATATACATAACATGCGGCATGTATTTTACATCTGACTTGTCAAATGTTCTACTACACAAGGAATACAAGTAACTCTCCTACTACGTGTTAGATGAACAAATCATTGCTTAATGTAATTTAAGTTCGTCTTTAACGTTTATGTTCCTTGTAGCGATAACATAATTTCAGTTCGGGATTCATTATAATATTCGACTGAACCGTTCCTTTCAGTTGTAAAAAACGATAAATTTATATACATATTTGGGTAAATGGCACATTCTGGATTTTCACTGGTATCGTATATATTTTTTATATACAATGAGCTTAATTTTAAAAGTTCTTGTAAGTTTCTATTTTTCCCGTTAAAAACTAAACTTTAGTAGAATATGTCATGTGCCATTTGGGATTTCTTTAATGCTGTAATTTTATTGATCCAAGTGACTCACCTATCGATTGATATTCAGCTACAGTTGANNNTTTATTGATCCAAGTGACTCAACTATCGATTGATATTCAGCTATAGTTGAATGATTATAATGAGCAAAAATATTTGATGAATTTTTATTTATTTTTTAAGATTAGATTTGGACTCACTATACTGTACTATACTATACACGTCGACACAGCATCCACTTCTACTGGGTTCCGGATCACTGTGACATAGAAGGAAACGAAAGTACTGATGAACTGGCATGGAGGAAAGGATTGGAGATGTCTGAGGAGTAGACAATAGAGGGAAATTAAAAGAATAACTTGGGTCCGACATTCCTGGTTAAGAATTTCACAATTACTATGTCCAGCAGTGAGCAGCGAGAGAGCTGACAATCTCGGACTGCTCCACCAGGAGATTACTGCAAGAAGTTCCCACGATGTGGAGGAAATGACATCGGTGCGACACCTTTTATGCGAGTGCCCTGCACTTCAGACGTCATCGGAACGTGCCATTCGGTGTGGTTCAAAACCAACACATGATAAGGATCATGATAAGGTGGCACAATGTGATTAAGATTGTCTGTGAACAGCAAGCTACCCACTTATCTAACCTAGTCCAACATGAGATTGATGTTGAATTGTACATATTTTTCATAATACTTGAAAAAAATATTAAAAACAAAATAGAATCCAAACTTAAAATTTCAATAGTTCTTCTTCTTTTCTTTGAGCTCATTATACGCATTTATATTATGGTTCGTACATTTAACTGGTTTAGTATTTTTTGTTTATGATATCCAAATATTTACGCTCGAATTTGATCCCTACAGTGTTAGTTATATTAGCTCTTTTCGTCTGGACCAAATGTTTATTTATATTTAAATTAATTGTAAATATTTATACAGGATATACAATGTTTTTTTTTTGAACAAAATAATTTAATTAGCAGATTACATTTAATTATATTTAATTTGTGTTAATTTTTCCTTGTTTTTCTCTTTTTTACCAATGGCCTAAACGGAAATGCATAAACTCAATCAATACGTTTTTAATTCAAATAAATATTATTGTTTTACATACCTACATACGGACATACGTTGTATTTGATTAATATGATTAATTTCTTTTTATTTATTTGAATTTTTTTTTTTATTTCTTTAAATTATTGAACACAATTTAAAAGAAAATATTGTTTGTTGTCAATAACTTTTATAATTTTGATTGATTCAAACCACTTTAAATGGTTAAGAGATTTTTAATGAACCGCAAAAAATCGAAAATTGGCGATTTATAAATTTTGATAAATGAAGTACGATTAACCGGTGTAAGTGGTATTAGCAGGGTGAGTCAAAGAAAGATAACAAAAATTACTACTGGACGGTGAACGAAACTTACCCATGTACAGTTTCTAATTCGAATGAAAGATTTGATTAATGTCGTCGCGTAGAGTTATCATAGTGCTGCAATATTACGATCTATGTACTGCTCTCAATCTGTATAAAGTATCCCTATAATATTTTCTCCAAGTTCATTGGCCTGATACGGAGCGCGACTCTTTGTCAACAAAAGCAATTTCATGCTTAGCACCTGAGATACATTTAAGTTTTTCATTTTGTGATGTATTAATGCCATATAAGCGCATCTTTGGGATAATTGTTATATGTTCTGATGATTAGTTCTCATCACTCAAACCTCCTCCTATTGTAAGTTGCAACAAAAGTTTAGTCAGCCTCAAACCCATTTCTCTGAATACATCCTTCAGAATACCATACCGCAGACCCCTTCTCTTTCTGCGAATTTAAAAATTTTTGCACTATTTTATTTAGAACTTGGGATATTAAACTTTATGGCTCTTTACACAAATTTTAGATTTAGATTAGATAGAAATAGTTACCCTTTTTGATAGAACGAAATTACCGCACTCCTAAGAAGTTATACGTTTAAACTGAAATAATACTGGACGGCAAATTCGGACAGTATTGCAGAGTTCCTATAAACGATTCAAAGATAACAAGTGTATGAGTACTTGTTTATATCAATTGAAATATGGAGCCTTGATTTATACATATTTTTGGGATCGACTGCCTCCCACTTGTAGTAGGCGGAACATGGGGATCGATATATCGCTGCACTTAATAGGCGATCAAGGCGCCCAGAAGTTTGCTTTTCCCTGGAGGAACAGATTTTAATTAATTTTTTTTTTTTCATACATAGGTTAATATAGTCAAGAGTGGAAGGCTTTGATATCAAAAAGCCACTGAGCATTTATATTAATTATATTTTCCTAATTTATTTTAATTATTTATAAAATAAAATTATAATAAAAATAAAATTAAAAAAAAAATTAAATTAAAAGAAAAATTAAAATTAAAAAAAAATTAGAATTTAATTAAAAACCTAATTAGATTTTTTCTTAAAGCCTACATTAAACCTAAGTAAAAATTTGTAAATTATTCCATTAACTTAAGTAAAAAAAAAAAAAACGAAACCTCAAAAAGCGTCTAGAAAAAAAATCGGTTGTAAGAATTTGAATTATTAAAACAAGCACCAAGAATTGAATTTTCGTCTGTAAGTTTTCATAAAAACAAAAACTCAAAAGCCATTAAATTAATTGTATATTGTAAATAAAAACCAATTATAAACAAAATAAAATAAATATTAGAATAATAACTTAAATAAGTTTTGTAATTTGTTAAACTTTTTTCATTTTAGAGCCTAAGTCCCTTTCTCAAAAATATTCATTTCCTTTTGAAACTGTCTAAGCATTCGAAATGATGCTGGACTTCTTTAATTTCAGTTAAATTATTTACAAAATTTTTTTTTTAATTAAATTTTTAGACAATCCGTGTTCCATTTAATCGTAATCTAAAACAAAGCAGTATTCGAAGGCAAAAAAGTTAAGCATGATCACCATGTCCAGCTCGGTTACTTCTCCTTGTTCAATCAAGGGCGTATTATTACAACTTGCCATTAAAGTTTTATTAAAGTTAACTTAGCTTAAAGTGAACTTTAAGTCACCTTTAACCTTTTTTTTTTTTTGTTATACAACCTAATGATAAACATAAAGTTAACTTTATCAAAAATATGCAGTGCCGGAGTAATGCTCGATAACATTACCAGAAAGAAAACAAGTGTTTTTTTAAACGCAGTGGCGACGACGAGCTCCTTCAAAAGTTCTAAAATAAACTTATCTTTAAAAGTTAGCAGTATCAGGATCATACATACAT
The DNA here is from genome assembly GCA_005959815.1 of Sarcophaga bullata. NCBI lineage: Eukaryota > Metazoa > Arthropoda > Insecta > Diptera > Sarcophagidae > Sarcophaga > Sarcophaga bullata. The sequence goes on along the minus strand of QOCX01003431.1, from coordinate 9,932 downwards.
ACATAATTGGCCATTACAATCAGTCAGGTCTACGGCCTAGCTACTCACACCACTTATGTTGTGTGTGTGTTAATTTTATACATGAGTGACGGGTCCTACAGTTTAAAGTCGACTCCGAACGACAGATTTTTGAGAAACTTATCATAAATTTTATTTACTTTCAGAGTGTTTGCAAGAAATCTGCTGAGAGGACTTTGCCAAAGAAATATTTTTTTATTTCATTTTTGATGTCTGACCGGGAATTCGAACCTTGGCCTTTCGTCTAATAAGCCAACACCCTGCCTATTAGACCACTTCTACCTTATCATATACTTAAAATAATGAAAAACAATTTATCTGCCAGTTAAAATCCTTCCTTAACGGCAAGTTGTCATAATGGCCCTTAGGCTACCTACCAATTACGGCTGCTCATGTAGCTAATTTTGTGTTTATGGCTCCCATGCTAAAGCATTTGGAATACTTAATGGTTTTGCGACCAGTTCGCAATACAGGAAAAATGTGGAAACAAATGGAAAAGTAATGATTTTTATATGCGTTTTGTCTATTAGAGGATATACACACTTAAAGCATATAGCTTTTAGCTGATCCGTGTCTGCTGCGGAGGATGCAAATGTCTGTAGTAACACTCATCATGCTATCCAAGACTGCATAAAATTAAGATTCCGCAATTAGCAATTAGAGTATAATTATATTAGAGAATAAGTATATTCAGTTGTGGTCTTTCAAAGTGAAACATTGCGATTTAATGTTTGCTGAAGCTTACCATCCGCCTCTACTACTGGGATCAAGGCCACTGTGGCATTGAGAAAAATTAAAAGGCAGATGAACTGGCACGGAAGGAATCGAAGATGTCTGATTAGAAAACGAGAGATGCGGTAGAAAGAATACTTTTCCAAATTGGAAAATGCTGCATGGAATAAATCGTAGGTCGCCCGATATAATTGGTTGCCGAATTTCAAAATTACTGTGTACAGCAGTGGTGAGCAGACGAAGCAGGAAACTATTTGAGTTCGACAAGAAAACGATTGGCATTCTAATAGGCATTCTACCGGAACACTGCTCTATTGGTAGTTTCGCTGACAAGCTTGGTCTATCTCACCAGGATTACTGTCGAAGATGGCTTAATGTGGTGGAAACGGAATCAACGTAACGAGTGCCCTACACTTTAGAACGTTTAAAGATTTGGGCATGGTGGCCAACGTGTCACTAAAGGAACTGACCGGTTTTATCCGGTACTCGAGGTGGTTCAAACCCAACACTATCCCAAACTGGGTAATGCAATTGACTATATGGCCAACGAGTGAACTTGCCTGTGAACGACAAGCTACTAGCTAACCTAATCAAACCTTAGCTCAATAAACTTAATGGTCTCTGGTGCTTAAGCGAAGGTTACAAGAAGAGTTCATAATATTTCGAATTTATTCAGCTTTATGTGGCAGAGTCGACATTGATTCCGTAAGTGGCTTAACATCCTTAGTTGACTTGGTACCTTGTAGAAGAGTAAAGGGAAATACTTTGACAGTATTTTTTTATTTTTTATTTTTTTTTTTCGGTATAACGGTACTGTTGTTTAATTTGAAATGAAAAATGTTTCGTTGTGTGCTTTTAATCAACATCAGCAACATTAAACCATGAAACTGTAACAACATTTTCAAGTGGTCACGAATGAGAGGTCAATAGTTAACAGAGTTTTTATGCGAACATTTTTCATGCCGGTAATTTAAAACTTTAAAATTTATTATTTATTTTCTACTTTAGTTAGCATATAATTGTATTTGATTTTATTTGATTTTTAATCAAATAAAAAAAAAAAAACAAAAACAAAACAAAACTCCAATGATTTAGTAATAAAAACAATAAACTTTAAATAATTCTAATTAAAAATAAAAAAAACCAAAAAAAAAAAAAACAAAATCCAATTGTAAAATGATAAAAAAAACAGTAATTAATTTGCAATACGTAGAACTAAAAATAAAAATTAAAAACATTTATAAACTATTCCTAAAAAAAAAAATATTTTTAAGACAAATACCAAAAAAAAAACTTCATTCATTCAAATCAAATCAAAATAGTTTAAATTAAATTAAATTAAATTAAATTAAATTAAATTAAAATAGTTTAAATTAATTTAAAAAAAAACCGCATATTTAGTATCTAAGCAGAAAAGAATAAAACAGAATATAGCGTTACAACTCATATGCATACCTAGTATTTATACCAGAAACGTATTAAAATTAAAAACAAAAAACTTTCTTTATTGTTAAACAAAAAAAAAATAAATAAATTTTCCTTAAACAATAAAAAAAGTACGATTATTGTAGTTAAATTAAATTTATAATTTTCTTATATAAAAACAGAAACAACAAAAGAAAATTGTACATTCATAGATTATTTATGTCCACATACTATAAATGGGACAATAAAAATTAAAAAAAAAAAAACATCAAATAAAACCGAAAAATTAAATTAAATTAATATAAAAAAAAAAAAGAAAAAAAACATTAAAAAATAAAAATCGAAACTATCGTCTTTAGAATAATTACTTAAAAATAATTACTTAAAATAACAAATATAATGCTAAGAGAGTAAAAAATCAACATCAAAAGCAAAAAGCAAAAGAAAAAAAAAGTTAAACAAAATCGTAAAGTAATGTAAACAAAACATTAATACTTCTGATGTAATTTATTATATAAATAGTGTAATTAAATTCTAATTTAATTAAATTAAAACAACCAAAATGAAATGACAGAAAAAAAAAATAAAATTAAAACAACCAAAATGAAAACGTCAAAATCATATTAAAAATGCTATAAAAAGAAAAGAAAATACAGAATCGGAACACATACACTCAATCAATAAAATTATCATTTCAAAAAAAAAAACAACAAATATAAGAAAAAAGAAAATTTATTTAAAAAAAAAATTATCATGAAAGAGATTCTCATTTATTGAAAATTGCAAAAGAAAATTCATTCATACACAAAGTAAGTATTTTCATTTAATTTCAACCATCATAAATATATCCTTCTCAATGCTGCAAAGTGCTCTGATTATGCTGGCACTTGTAATACCAAAGCAAAAATTATTTTTAATTGAAATAGATTTTCTCTTATACAGACCATCACAAAGGAAAATAAATAAATAAAATAAATAACCAATCGTACGTGGGTTCGATGAAGACGCCGTAGTCTAGTAAGTTATATGTTAGCTCATTAGAGGCTAGGCCATGGTTCAAACCTCAGCTCAGACACCTTTAACAAAACGAAATTTAAAAATCTCTTTTCCGCGGCTTCTTCTCAGCAGTCTTCTGGCAAAAGCTCTGCGAAAAGTAAAAAAAAAAACGTGAAAATCTTCTCAAACAACTATCGCTCGGAGTCGACTGTAAACTGTAGGTTCCGCCTCTCATGCATAAAATTAACACACACAACATGAATGATGTGAAAAACTAGGTTGTTATCTTGACTTAAGAGTTGCAATGAACAAATAAGTATGTAAGCATATGCATTTAGTAGATCATTCTGTAGCCCATGGGTAATCAATATCTTAATCTGATTTAGTTGAGACAAAAGTTAGGTAGTGTTTATCGTTGTGGTATCATTGTATCTAATTTAGTACTTTAGACTTTTCATTGCTTTGATAAGATTCGTACAAAAATACTAAAAGACTAAAAAAGGCAAAAAATATGTCGATTAAGATACGTAAGATTATTACTTTTAGCCGCTACAACGGAATTTGTGAAAAAACGAATCTTTTTAGGTTAGGATTTCCTGAAAATAGAAAATGATAAAGAAATTCTGAGATCCGATTCGTATTCAGTTTAGCAAAAGCCTCTAGAAAGTGTATTCTAATTGCGGGGTTAAAAAATATTGTCAGATTGTAACAGCATGCTTGAAAATCTAGGACGGTGAAGCAATACCCAAACAAGAATCGGATTCAGTTCACAAAAAACCTCTCTAAAAATATAGTCTGAGCTATGTGTTAAACATAGTGTCGCACAAATGCCAGGGCTCTGAAACTAACTTTGGAATTTTGTTTATAGTTGCTACTGTGTAAGCGACAAGCTTGCAGCCTCATTAAGCATTATATTTATGGAAAAAATACCATATAAACCCAAGTTAAGTCTTGGAAATTCTTCACCACTGAGGTAGAAGCTAAATTTAAACACAATTGACCAGTGATGCTATCTTGTTACAATATTGCAGGCATGCATAGGATTATTCTACTGCAGTATTGAGTTTGAATAAAACATTAAGTGCCAAAGAATACAAGCTGGCATTTTAAACCAATGAAATCACGGCAATTATGTTTAATTAAGCACGTCATATAATTTACATTTTTTAGTAAACTTCTTGGAAGTATATGGCTAGCCCACAAAGCTATTCTGTCTTGTTTCCGTTCCTTTAATCTATTGTAGTTGTTCTAGCTAAGCAGTTGATTGGTCTGCTGTAACAAGTTCTAGGATAATGGGGTTGCCATCTATCAAATGACATCTAGAAACAACAACCACCGCGTATTTGGTGCAGTGGTGGGGAATCTTGGTGATTGTTGATTCATACCTCTTTTCCCATTAGTTAGCGGCACTTGCCTGATAGCCCTGTGATTTTATCCTTTTTTTCCATTTCTAGGTGGCGAGGGGGCTTCCTAGATTGATTGTGTTGGTGCAGAGTGAAGCAACTTAATTTGAAATTCGAATTTTTTTTTTTTTTTTTTTTATGAACTATCTTCAATCAATAACAAATAATATGATATTTTCTTAGTGGGATTCATTAACGATTTGATCAAGAAAAAAACTTTTTTTTATTCCAGGGGAAAGTTTCTCATAAACTAGCCTAAGGACTGTCTCATCAAGACTATTCTCCGGATTTCAGCATAGAAAGAAATGTTTCGATGGAAAGCGATTTAACTTCTACAATAAAATTATTACACAAACAAAACAGTATAGAGAGATCAAAGAACCTGTCCCGTTGTTTTATAGCAGTAACACTAACCCTAGAAAAATCATTATGAATGACAACTGTGTCACGTGTTTTGCTCATGCAAAATCGTTGAGAAAAATTTTTTAAAAACAAATCTTAATGAACGAAAGGTATCAGTATCAGTATTAAATAAAATATTTATTATTTAATAATTATACAATAAAAAAAAAACTTCAATAAATATGACATGTTAGGAGAATTAATAAACATTAGAATTCAGAGTAAATATTGAATTTCTTGTTCTTTACTTTAGTTTTTTTTTTTCATTATTATTTCATTAAATAACAAAACTATTGTGCGGATTATGTACTTTATTATAAAAATATTTTAAAAATAAAAATAAAAATTTGAAACGAAAAGAATTTTTTACTTTAGCAAAACGACAGTTTCATTTCAATTCATTTTTTTGCATTGAATTTTGAACACGTTTTATTAAATAAATAAAATTAAATGGCAATTGTTTACTAATGAAATAAATTGAATGTATTGTTGAACACACTTTATTAATAAAATTATTAAAAAAAAAATAAAACAATTAGAAAATAAAAAAAAAATTGTTCAAATGCATCAACTTAAGCTCTTAACAATACTAGGGGAAAAGTAAAATTTAAAAAAATTTTTTATTTTTTTTTTTAGTTTTTTTCATTTAAGAAAGGTTAGAACTCCACTTCTCTCCACAAAATTAATATCAAGATTAAGAAAAGTTTGACATTTGAAATCAAGTTCTTTAATAATCCACATTCCATCATTTTGATAAAAAAAAGTTTAACGGGTAAGTACATCGATTGTAAAATATACGTAAATAGCATTACGCCCTTCAATCAGTTGTAATAATTGCAAAGGAGTGTAGTTCCGCCTCAATTATTATCGCTTTCAAGAGTAAAATCTTTGTAGTGCCATTTATTTAGCATGAAAATATAGAGCGATATGAATCAAATAAAGTGGCTGCAGCAAACAAAAATATTATGATAGAGACCGTAACGATCCGGCGACTAAATACTTATTCATACCTTTATCGCATTCAATGTGGTTTTTCTTACCATTTCTAGAGATATACCTTCCCTAAAATATTTAGCATCCTACACGGTTAGTTCTTGTTATTTTAGTGACGACATTGTTAAACTTGAAATATTGTCAAGCTCCAAGTGTTCGTTATTTAACCTTGGCTACCAGAGCCTTGAAATTATCCACGTTTCTTTCGAAAATATTGTCAATCTACCTTCCATTATTTATGCACAATTTAAATCAATATGGGTTCCTCTGTGGATAACTTTGGCTTAGATTTTCTACACATGACTCTGTGATGCTTTCCATGAGTAATAGAGTTCCATACTAAGAAGGTTTCATGTTTCTGACAACAAAGTAGACTTAACACTTTCTTTAAATATTCTAAGCTTTGTTTCTTTGTATGCTTCTTTCGCTGTATCAAATTTGCTGTTTCACTGTACTCTTCAGATAACAAAAGTTAACAGGTATACTACTGCTTCACTGTGTGGAATGATGTTTTCTATGATGTTCATGATATTTTGCAAACTACAAAAGAACACGTTAAGTTAGATAAGGTGGCTGACCCTCTTGAAAGAAGAGGTCCTACTTTTACACCGACTGTGATACTGTACCCGGAAATGAAACATTCTCTAAAGAAAACCATCACGAGTCCAAAATAAATCATGCTATGGCAGCAATTTTTATATTACAAGACTCAGTCAAAGTTGTCAGGAGATAAGAAGTCAGAAAACTTCACCTCCTTATGTCGAGAACAGGAGCAAGCACTGACATACGAGGCTAAAGACAGGCTCTTCATCCTCCTCAGTTCCACAGCTCCTGCTGAATTCATTAGGCGGAACAGCAAGACAGTCGGCATATCTGGCAAAAGGATAGTAAGAATCGCTCTTGTACGATATATGGCCATACGATATAAGAACAGAAGTCAGTCAGTTCTCTTCTTATCTCTACGATTCTGCTGGATGTCTAGCAATATGGCTTGTAACCTCCTGTTTCCAACGAGATTGAGTTTCTCTATACTAAGAGTGGTTGATAACCCAGTTAATTGAAATGGCAATTACAACCTGGCTGTTTGATTAAATCAAAAATAAATTCAGGGAAAATTTATACCAGATGTCGATGTAAAAAGTGTGTAATTTCCGTTCATTTATGGTTAAGTGATTGAATTACTTTTCATTGAACTACAATAACACTATATATTGATTAAAAATCTTAACAAAATATTCACATGATTAATTCAAAACAATAAAATTCTCCAATGAGTTGAAAATTCACAACAAAAAAAGGAACAAATTATTCGCATCTGCAGCTACCATCATGAAAATATTTTTTATGGAAGTTGCTCACCAATAATATGGCGTCTATTTGAAATCAATAACAATTTGGCAACTCTATTTCAATGTCAAGGTCACAGCACGTGCAATGACAACAACCACGTTAGCCAAATATAAAAAATGGCATCAGTTAGAGAGAGAGAGCAGCCACAATAAAGTTTCTATCTTGTCTGGTATAGACAAACAAAATTTCAAGTTTTTTCCAAATGTTTTGAAAGAAAACAAAAAACAAAACGAAATAGAACAGAACCGAATCGAACAGAATATTTCTATTTGCAAATTGAAAATTAATTAAAAATACAAAAACGATGATGATTAACACAAAAGCAATTGTAAGTATTTCACACACAAAATGAATTTAAAACGTCAAAAAATTAAACAAAACAAATTAGAAAAAGCCACAATTTTTTTCTGTTTTTTTTTTTTTTTGTTTTTTAATTGTAAAATAACACTGATGAACAACAGCTATAAGAACAGCAACAAAAACAACAACAACAACAAAAAAATTAAAAAATAAAAAACAAAACAAAGCAAATGAGCAGCAGCAGCCCATTTGCCAGTGGCATAATAACAAATATGTACGGCTGTGACTGTGTGCGTGTGTGCGTGTGTGTGTGTGTGTGTAAAAATATTGATTTTTTGCAGAATATGAAACTGAGCAAAAGTAAAATTTTAAAAAACACACATACACATACACAAAATAAACGGCCAGGACTTGTGCGCATAACTTTGTTAGGGTTACCAAAGTTTTCTAGAGAGAAATTGTAAATAAAATATTGTGGGATTAAGTGGAAAACAAGTGGCAACATGTAATTGAGAGTAAATACAAAACAAACACATTTACCGTTACACAAAACACTGCAAAAACTGTTGAATACCACTAGGCTGCTCAATAATAATAAAAAAAAAGGCAACAAGAAAAAATGAGACAAAAAAAAATTTTTTTTATTTAAAAAAAAAAAACTGAAAACAATTTAAACCAAACACTGTTGAAGTCAGCCAACAAGAGGGATCGTGTAAAACTTTAGCATGCTTTTAGACGCAGGCGAAGAAACAAAATACAGTGAAAAAAAAATGACATAAAATTTGAATTTTTTTTTTTGTTTTTGTTTTTTGGTTTTTTTGTTTATAAAAACTTAAACAAGCATTATTAATTTGATTTGGAAATGAAAATATGAAAAACTGCAGCACAAAATAAAATTGAAACGAAAAAAAATATGAGAATTGAAAAGAAAAATGGAAAAACTGCTGGGAAAAAAAGTTGTTCAACACTTTGTTTGTATGAAATTAGTTCGCCGATGGCATAAAATAAACTCGGAAAGAGTAGTTTTATGCACTTACAAGTGGGTTATTTGGATTTTTTTTTGTTGTTGTTGTATTGCAGAATAAAGTGGCTGGCTTCCAATAAATTAAATCACACTTAAAACTTTCCCTTAAGGAAACCTAGAAGTTAAAGTTTAATAAGCCCAAAATGAAGAGCAAAATCAATGAAATCAATTGCAAATGAATTTATTTCAAATTCCCAATTTGTTTTAATTATGAAATCGTTAATCTTATTGAAGTTTTGTTTAAAACATGAACTTTTCTCTGAGTTCTATGAGTTTCGGAAAAAGCATGCAACTTGCTCTGAGAATAGTTTGCAAGTAGGCATTTAGCCGTGGTTTAGGATTAAATCACAAAAAAAAAAAAAGGACAGAGGTAGACTTTTACCACAAAGGAACTCACTGATCTGTCTTAGACAGACATCAGGAAACTCTATACTGTTATCATGGAGTCAGTTTGCTTTAAGGATTAAAGGAGAGATTCATTGTAGATCACACTGGCCTGTATGCTTCTATCCTTTCGGGGAACTGCTACTTATTTTCGGCTAACTACGTAAAAATTATTTCGTTAATACCTAAAGAATAAATCACGGATCTACGTAACAATCTCTTAGTGAATAAAATTTAAAAACTGAATAGAAAATTCAAATATTAAGACTTCAATTCAATGACTGACTGCCAGAAAGCTTTCTTCTTTTTTTTCACTTTTTAAGCATAACTTTGTAGATTTTAAAAATATTTTCGTCATTCAAAATGCTTTCCACATTTTAAAATGATTGTGAAGAATTTTTTACGACATTTAAATGCAATTAAAATGCAATAATAAAACCCAAATCCCTTATCTTGGCAATAAATGGAAAAGAAAAAGAAAAATTAGCGTAAAAAATGTCAACACTTGCAAGCCGACATACACATACAGTCGTCATAAAAGTATGCACACAATTAGATACGCAACCAACTCTAGGCTTAAAGTATGTTTAAGGTATTAAAGCACTGCAACCAGACAGTGCTGCCTCAAAATTTAATATAGTTTGCCTGTAATCTCAGAATGCTGTTTGGTGTGAGCAAATATAACTTCCTGCCTAAGTACTTGATTAGCATTCAGTTGCATGGTAATAAGTTTTTCCGCACTTAATTTTGTACTCGAAGATATTTCTGTTTAAGCAGTAAGAAGTTTGGGTGCTACTCCTGGATATTCTAAATGCTTAAATCTTTTAATACGATGATTACTTTGATTAAAAACAAATGTGTAAGAGGTATGTAGACTTTTGTCAACCACTTTATATATTGAATAC